>JAXCLQ010000857.1:0-13212 GCA_035584115.1 Cedrela odorata
TCTTGGGACGGTATCTGTTTAATTTTCGTGATACATGATGAAGTGAGAATACTGAATTCAATTGGATGGTTTAATATGGAAGAAATGTGCGTGTGTGTTTTCTTTATTATTTGCTAATTAAGACTAGGGGAGAAAGTTGTTGGTCTAGTTCTTGTCGTTTCTGGAAAATATATGTTGCAGAGAGTGTGATTTTTACAGTAATTGAACTAATGTTTGTGGACATGTAGTTTAAATTGGTATGAGCTGGAAGAATCATACGATACATTTACAGTAATTGAACTAATGTTTGTGAGCTTGTAGTCTAAATTGGAATAAGCTGGAAGAATCAGACATTACATATCTAATGGTATACAATTGTATACGTGTTATCATGTGCTGTAGTAAGTAGAATCAGCAAAAATGTGAAGTGATTCATATTCAGTATCTTTAGTCAAAAGTGATGGAGAAAATCAGAAAATGGAAAATGTAGAGTAAAATAATACTTATTGCTGTGGCTTTCTAATTTGGCATCAGACAACCTCCCAATTTTATAAAGCCTGGGGGTATATATGAAAAGTTCATTTGTTAACAACAAAACTGAATAATAAGTGGGTTCAACTAAAACCAAAAAGACAAGTAATATTTGATATTAAGAAGATACCTTAATGCAAGCATTGGAACTTGCAACTTTAAAGATAACTAAGACTTCAAGTTTCCTTAAAGGGCTCACCTGTTTATGACAAGAATACTTTACTCTGATCAGGTTTAGCTGACTTGGTACAATTGAAATAGCAGATCAACCTTATTCTTTGCCTTAAACTACTATGGTTCTTTTACCCTTTTCTTGTTGACTATGAGACATTGCTAGTTCAGATATTGTTGTATTCTTAAGCAACAAGTGTGCTAGAGAAAGTAGAATCTGCCTTGTTGGCATTATTTCTTCTTGCAGTTATCATTGCCTAAGCCGATCAGTAGTTTACATTTGCTTGTTTATATGTGGGAGCACGTGTTTTTCCATTTCGGTGGAAGCTGTCTATAACTTAAGTAGCTCATACCTTTTTGGCACCTGGAATGCTCGTTCTTTTTGTGAGGTTCTAATCTACAACACTTTAGGAAAATTAATTATGCCCACACTTAAAGATGCGGATAGTATAGTATTGCTTGAAAGTACTCTATGATCATTATGATTTCATCAAATTTCAACTGAGACCAATTTCTCTGTTTTGCACAACTTCATTGCTATTGATTAAAATCAAAATCAGTTCTCATTTAATTGAAGATAAATCTGCACCTGCCATCGGATGTTGACATCTTTCTTCTTTTTTATCTTTGTCTTTCTACTATTTCAAAATTCATTCATCTCTTGTATCAAAAGAGTTTTTAATCTTCATCAAAAGTGGCCTATTTTACTAAATGTTTATGCTATTTTAGTTTGAGTTTTCATTTTTTTTAATGTATTAATTTAGTTTTTACTCTTTGATCTTGTAAGTAATTCAACTAATAAAGGGATTGAATCCACTCCATCTCCATTGTCTGAATTGTTTTTTACATGCACACATATGCATATACTAGGCTTCTGATTTTGTATTTTAATCGATCTTGTTTGTTCTCTTTATGCTTGGATTTTAGAAATAAATCAGGAGATTGATTTTTTTTCTTGTCTTCTGGTGAATTAATACCTTGATATGCCATGACAGCCTGCTTGGACCCTGAAAATTTTAAGGAATTCAAACTCGTTAAACATACTCAACTCAGCCATAATGTTGCTAAGTTTAGATTTGCTCTTCCAACACCATCCTCAGTGTTGGGCCTTCCAATTGGGCAGCATATGAGTTGCAGGTATGTTTTATTTTGTACTTTTGCAATTCTTCATACAAAGCCGATGCTCCATTTCTGCATGTCGCTACTTGTATCTTGTTACTGGATTTTATGGTTCTCTACCATGGTAATACTGCACATTACAAATTTTTTTCAAACAGGGGAAAAGATAGTCTTGGTGATGAAGTTGTCAAGCCATATACTCCAACAACTTTGGATTCAGATCTTGGATACTTTGAACTAGTTATAAAGGTTCATGCATTCTGGAGTACATTGGCAACCTGTCACATTCTGCCAAGAAATAATTTATCGTCTTGTAATATTTAAACTGGAATATGATTTTAGCTTCTCTTTCAATAGATGTATCCTCAAGGAAGAATGTCCCACCACTTCCGTGAGATGCGTGAAGGTGATTACTTGTCTGTGAAGGGACCCAAGGTGAAAATATTGCCTTGAGTTGCATTACTTGTTTTTCCAAATCCGTTTTTCGTTGGTTTGGTGCTGTTAGAAAGTCCATTTACTACTACTTTATATCTGTTTTTCGTTGGTTTGGTGCTGTTAGAAAGTCCATTTACTACTACTTTATATCTGTTTTTCTTTGGTTTGGTGCTGTTAGAAAGTCCATTTACTACTACTTTATATCTGTTGATATCGCATAAGGTTAACCCTTCAACATTAGTAAATTTGATTCATGACTTCTATAAGTTATTTAGTCTACCATGAAAAACTGTAGCTTCTTCAAATTTTGGAAGTAATTTTGAATAACATATCTAACTACACTGATTGCGGTGAAGATTTGTTTATGATGTCTCAAATAAATGCTTTTCTTTTTCCTTTTCTTTTTTGTCTGAACTCATGCAAATATCATCAATGTTTGCTGATCTATTACTAATCCTGTCTTGAGTTAGGGTTTCTTCTTAATCTTGGACAGAGCATTAGAAAAGGGTGGTACAGTCTGGTTGTGGAATAGCCACTTTTCTCATGGATCAGTTCATTTTTGTCCTTTAGTGATATATATAGATGCCAAACATGATTCTTTCAGGGACGCTTCAAGTATCAACCTGGCCAAGTTAGAGCTTTTGGGATGCTTGCTGGAGGCACTGGCATTACTCCAATGTTCCAAGTAAGTATTTTGGAAGTGGATCAGCTTGATAGCTTTGTACTCTTTCATTTTTTTAACGCTCAAATTGTCACTTTTGACTTTTATAATTTCTCTTCTCTTTGTTGTTCCCTCAGGTTACCAGAGCCATACTAGAAAATCCAAATGACAAAACCAACATTCATCTTATCTACGCCAATGTAACATTCGAAGATATTCTTTTGAAGGTAGGATTCCTAAGTCTTTACTGCACTCCTCTCAATCTGTTTTTAAGGATTCAACATCCCAAAAAACAGATTGAGAGGAACCACCCCCTACCAAAAAAAAAGTAAAAAACCCTTGTTTGAACTGTATTTTTGCAGGAAGAGCTGGATAATCTTGCCACTAGTTTTCCAGACCGCTTTAGAATCTACTATGTCTTAAATCAGGTGTCATTCATTTCATTTGCTGCTTCACTCTTGGTTCTCTCTCTCCTCTTTCACTTTTTCTATTTTTCTTTTAAGTTGCATACTGGTTTTATTTTTCCAGATCCTTCTTTTTCCTTTCGAATTTCCGTATGAAATATGCTTTCCTTATAATTACTTTTTATTTTTTTTAATTTTGTTTTGGGATCTTTATGGAAGTAATTCTGTGCGGATTGAATTTTTTGTTGATATTATTAAAGTATTGTTAAAAAGTCAAGTTTAAAATGGGTTTTGATCCTGCTCAAGAGAGCGGGATAGAAATCTTTTCATATTGCAATAGATGTATAAGCTGTCTGAAATCTTTACATATTTGCAATACATGTATAAGCTATCCCCTCAACACTTCTTAAATAAAGATAAAAAAAAGTAGCCTGAAGGTTGGCATTATATAATTTATGGCCAATACAACATTATCAGAGATTCAGAATACAAACTAACACACACATACATCTACCTCTATAATTTTATATTTATGTCTGGGACTTGTAGAAGCATTTTAGATAATTCTCTTAAAGACTAAGAAGAAGTTTTGAGTTGCATGTAAAAGTGTTGCACAGAAATTTGCATTTATGTTCTGAGCGCAGGTCTGAGCTAGGTTTATTCAGTTATTCTGGTGCATGGGTCACATAATCTATTCTTCATCTGATGTTATCAAATCTTTGATGGCCAGTGCTGCCTGTAGTTCACCATAATTCCCTGATTAGGTTGATATATTTTATTTGACTTTCCATATGCATAATTTAATGAAAAAAGATTCTAGCAATTTTGGTTCATGTACATGCTTACCTGCAAACTGTAATAGGAGATTAACAGAAGGGAATGAACGTATTGCCTAAGTAAAGAGCTCTTTAAATCAATGACAGAACTTGAGTGGATAAAACGCACAACAATTTAGATGCATTTTAGTGACAGGAGAGTAAATTTTATGTAAGAGATTATTTTAACTTTGTTGATGTCTAAATGATGCATAAATGGTAATTTAAATTATGGGTGCACATTGAAAGGTGATTATATTATTAAAAGTATGCATGGGCTTATTCAATTACCTTGCTCCTTCATGCTCTCCTGTTAATTTTAAGTTATCTACTTTCAGCCACCAGAGCAATGGGATTGTGGCGTAGGGTTCGTGTCCAAGGAAATAATTCAAACCCACTGCCCCGCTCCAGCCTCTGACATCCAGGTAAATCCTAAATTACCGGTGACCTTAGCCCCCTCATTTTCTCCACCTTTATCTTAGTTATTTAATGCGAATGGTAATAACTAATACCAATCTCTTATCTTCTGCAGATATTAAGATGTGGACCTCCACCCATGAACAAAGCTATGGCAGCCCATCTGAATGATCTTGGATACACTCCACGAATGCAGTTCCAGTTTTAAGCTTTTTATGAACTCCCGGACATTCCTGCTTTTACCTTATATATTATAGACACGGACATGAGACTTGTTTTATCCATATAACTCAATCCCTGGTAGTGCTACACAGTTACACGAGAAACTAGCATTTTGACATTCTTGAGGTAGCCTGTTAGGTCCTTGAATTATCATTTTTAAACCTAAAGGAGTTTGGTTACAATCTTGCACCGAAACTGATTAAAGAACTTGTTCTGGATGTTGCATAAGAGAACTGTAAGCTGCTTATTGTTGTATTGTTGAAAACGAAAAATTACTGATTCGTTTCAATGATAAGGTGATCATAGAATGACTCATTTGGCCTACATGTCCTTAGAAGAACCAAATGGCGCCTCAATTTTGTTTGTATATTTAAGTAAAGTAGCATCATTTATACGGTATCAGACAATGGCATGATTTTGGGATGAAAGGTATACTAATTCAAATTTGGTCATCAAAAATCGTAAATAATGTTCATCAGCTTCACCATGCCTGTCAAGTTCAAACTTATCTCAAGCACCAATATACAGATTCAATTGAGGCAACACTGAATGGGGTAAGCTACAAGAGCCAATCAACATCCAACGAATAAGCTGCAGAATAAACTAGAATCTAAGCGTAGGGAAGACATTTACCAGCCTCACAGATGAGCTTTGATAATAGCATTAACTTCTACACCAATCATGTTGAAGAAAAACCACAATCTTAACTCCAAAATGCGACAATATAATCTCAATCGTCTCTCTCTCTCTCTCTCTCTCTCTGAGAAAATTTAGAATACATAATATGCTGCTTCATCAAACCGCAACAAAAGCAAGCAGCAGGTACATGGCTGAGGAAACCACCAATCTGTTAAATTTTCAATTACACGAGCAAAAAAACAAAAGTACATAGAAACTGCAAAGAGGATTAAAAGAAACCTAAATGAATTCAGCCCTTTCTGCAACACTCTAATTCACCATCAAAAAAGACATTCAAAATTTAGATATTGTGAGCTCATCGCCTGCGCATGCCACGTCCACGACCACGGAAAGCTCCTCCACGCCCTCTGCCACCCATGGCACTTGCGGCAGCTTCACCCTGGGCACTCTCAGACTGCATCATCAAACAACAATAGAAATACATTAAAGGTATGGTGGAGATGTCCTTGGAACCAACAAAGACCTACGGCCTGAAAATAACAAGACCATCCTTTTGACACATGAATGAAAGTCCTCAATAGTTAGGTTAGTCATTTTGTCTCCGGTCAAGAAATGAATAATTATACTAAGAATGAATTGGCTGTATTTATGGTACATCACATCTCATTTGGGTCTATCTTGAGTTATTGCTTTTACAAGGTCATCTGTAGATCTTGTATAACTATAGTTGATCAAAATTCCTAAATCTAAAGCAAAGTAGTCAAATCCCTATTTATCCTTGTAAACTTAGATATACAATGGGTTTGTTTCAACAGGATTTGTATTTGATTAATGCGAGATTTATTAATTTGTTTTGACTGATCTTGTCTTTATTTCTTCTAGCTACTTTTCACTCCTTATTCTTCTTATGAATGTTTTGCCATCACCAGGCTTTGATACATCTATTACTGATCTTGCTCTTCCCAAACCTCTAATATCCATTAATCCAGATCTCTAACAGATTCCCCATTAAACCACAATCCAAAGACAAAAGACTGTCCACAGATAATGTTCCCAAAACCTGAGAACAATATTCTAACCTCTACTAATAAAGTAACATAATAAATAAAGTTAAAAGAAACTTCTAATGGCATGGCCAAAGCACCATGGATGCATGTAAGTAGCAATTTGGCATGTAAAACAGTTTCACGATACAGATCAGTGTTCACGATACCTTGGGGTTCTTTACTGTCTCATCCACACTCAAGATAAGGCAAGCAGCCTCAGTGGCAGCATTTATAGCATTGATCTGAAATGTTAAGCAATCACAACAAATACCAAAGAGTGCAAAAAAAATGTCAAAAAAGAAATAGGACATTCTCAGTTATCAAGAAAATGAAAATAGATGGATACCTTGACAACTGATGGCTCCCAGACAAAGTTAGCAAATGAATCTGCAATTCCACCAGTGTTAATATCCACTCCATAAGGAGCACCCTCACCTGTTAAAAACCATGCACTGTTAGTGGTTTCTTTTTCCTTTTTTTCTATCTGTTGCCTTTAGGCAACAGATAAGACTTTTATTATAGAAACAAAGTATACAAAAGAGTGAACAAGCTACCTACAAAAGAACTAGGTGACCATACATTGTTAGTTGACAAAAACTATACTAAGCATTTATGAGCCAGAATATAAAGCCACCAAATTAATTGGCCATGTATAACACAAGAAGAATCCCAACAGGAAAAGACACTTTACCCAGAGTAGGACGCAAGGCATGGATTGGTTGCACCAATTAATTAAATTGATTGCTGCAACTATAAATTGAAGGAAATTCTAAAATAAAACACTAGAAAAGACTGACCAGATGGAAGTGCATGCTTCTGTCTTAATTTATTCAGCACATCAGTTGCATCAAATCCAGCATTGTCACACAGTTGGCGTGGGATAACCTGCAACACAAGGAAAAATCTCTTATAAATTATCCTATCAAATGCCTATACTCTTCGAGAAAAGAACCAGTAAATCACCATTTCAAAAAGTGTGAAAGAAAAGGACCATATTCTGACTTATTATGCAGCATTGTCACACAGTTCCCAAGACAAAGATACTTATTTTGCTTTCCCATAAGAGAAGAAGCTGAGAACCTGATATATTTTTCCTTTTTTAACAAGATACAAAGGAAAAACCCAAGGAGGGGTGAATGTTTTGTCCCAGAAGAATATAAAACAAAATTGAGCCCAACACCATTTACCGTCACAATTATGCTATCAAACATTACTCTTCACAAATCAAACAAAGTCCCTGATGTAAAGCAACTAGAATATGCTTGATGTTATTCTGAATAAACAAAAAGCCAAGCAATATGATGTGTATGTTCAATCTCAAACATTTGAAGTACGACTTTGCTATGGTAAAACAAGTCTCTGAATAAAAAAGAAAGGAGAAAACCATAAAATGCTGAAAGTATAGAAAGGTCAGAAGTGAAGGATTTCTATTGATTGAAGAACTACTCCAATTAAAAAGGTATAATTTTGACTTAGTTTTTAACTTGATAAAATGCCCAGGTACATGTTACTATATGGTCATGTAGCACCACCATGTTGGAAAGCAATGATATTGTAGTATCAAGATCTTTAAACATATAATGGACCTCAGATTCTATCAAGAAACTCTGCTAGTTACTTAGTAGTGAATGAAGAAGAAACACTTTAAACCTATAACCTATGCATAATATTGCTTAGTTTGTTCATAATTTTTCATTTTAAACAAAAGTCATATCGTATATATTTGGATAATGTTTTGGCCAGATTTAATTCAACATAACATGTAACCACTACACGGCAACAATGATCTTTTCCAAACTACCAAGTTTAACCATAAAACTACTGGCTAGTTTCTAAGGGCAGCCAAAGTAAGCCATTTTTCAAGAAAAGTGATACATAAAAGCTAGCACAACCCACCTCAAGAGCTTTCGCATAAGAATTGATAAAAAGCTGAGACTTTCCAGCTATTGTGCGGGCATGCTGCCTCAAGTACCGACTTATCTCCATCTGCCACCAAAAACAACGATACAAAAATCTAATGCCATAATACCCTCAGATGAAACACCATATAGTGACTCATAATATATGATAAAGCCATACATCTATAGCACCGCCACCAGCAACTACAGTCGAGTTCTTCAAAGCTCTTCTAACAATCATAATTGCATCATGTAAACTCCTCTCAGCTTCCTCAATGAACTGGAGTAGTGGAGTAAGAAAAATCCATTGTCAACATGATTGGTGGTATAAGTTATAGTCGAGCACTAAATCAAAGGAGACATACCTGATCAGCTCCACCACGAAGAACTATAGTGGCTGTCCTTCCTGATGGGCATCCACTAAATATATTAAACCTCTCATTTCCAACTTGCCTTTCCTCAAAAAGTTCACAAGTACCAAGAACCTAGAGGCCAAAGAGTCCAACTTTAAATTCAGAATAAAAAATAAAAAATAAAAAAAAGGAATTGCTCTCTTTGTATATGATATATACAAGTTAATAATCACGTCACCTCCTCAATAACATTGTTGACAGATGTCTGCACAGTTCCACCAGTTGCAGCAGCAACCCGTTGCAGATCTTCTTCAGCCACACGACCAGCACAGAAAATATCCCGGTCTGCAAAATACTGTTTACAAACAAACCATACAATCTTTAGAAATTTATTTACAAAAGACATTCTTCAAAGTTCAATAATTACTGTAAGGAAGAAACATGTATAAAAGATGTAAGATAGTTAATCATCAAAAACATGTTTACACTACTTTCCTTCCAGCGCCCATTTCATCTACGAACATTCATGTCGACACATACCAATACAGCTAACGTTAAGGGACCTTGTATCGTATCATGGGACCAATCAAACATGGTAGTAATACTAAAATAGTTTTCAGGCTAGATTTGGTCATAAACCTACCATCATTCAAGGCATATTTTTATTATTTGTGTGGATACAAATATGCAAAAGAAATTCACTTATTTAAAAATATAATAGAATATAAACATTTAGCAAAAAACCAGAGTTCCTGGTAAAGTACGAATTTAGGAAGGAAACACACCTGTGTGGCAAGATCACCAATAGCAAGCCGCGAAAGGACAACTTTGGCACCACTCTGTACGCATTTATCCAACTTGTCATAGATGATATTCCATTCAGCATCAACAATTGACTGATACTGTGATGGATCTGAAAGTCTACAGCAACAAGGATAAAAATAAAATAAGAAAATAGATTATAGTAAATAAGATATAAAAAAAAAAATTGCTTTTCTGAAAGGTATAAACATAAAAATACAAAAGAACAACCTTATCTCAGCATTTTCTTTCTCAGATTTCAGTTCCAATTCAATGTTTAGCAAAAGTATCTTTGGATTTACAAACTTCTTTGGTTGCTGTTCAAACCCTGCATATGAAAATGTCTTTTTAAAGGCAACACCATTTACAAAAAAGGAGTCCCGCATGTTACCACCTGGAACCTGTAGAAACAGATCAATTTCCTGTCAGACTATATTCAAAACATCATTTCCAGCCACCAAAAAACTTGAAAAGGAGAAACTAAAAACAGAATAAGATAAATAAACCAAAAACAAAATAAAACCAAAATGTCTTATGACAAGAAGGCATAAAACGAAGAATGTAGGACATCCCTAACAAAACAAAAAGATCCACCAATGACTGTACTTTCATGAAAAAGCACTATTAGGAAGTAGTTCCTCTCTATTCAATTGAGTAGGATTGGTATCTATACAAACAAGCACCTTATGGGAGCCCAATCTTCTTTTTCTCATCACAGAGGATTGGGTAATGAGGTGGATCATTCTTCCATGGCTTTATATTTTTTATTCATTAGACATTCTTTTATTTTAGAGTAGGGGCTGATGCCCTCATCTTCATAGAGTTCATTGAATTTCTTCGACAACAAGCAACACACATAAAGACTGCAATTTGTGGAAAAGTGAAAAAAATCAAAGGCAACAAGCTTAGCAGTCAAGTCTGCAGAACAGGTAAGATTTTACAGCATTTGGTTTTACGCATTTAACACGTAATAGAAAAGCTGCTATTTTTATCCATGACCACCATAGGCAATCAAACCTATTGCCCCTGAAGGAAATGTAGTTAAGCTTTTTTTCAAATCTGTATTGGTACCCTCTTGGCAGCCACCATCATGCCAAAACATAGAACATAAATTATCTAAATAAGAAGAAACAATACAAGAAACAGTTTGACCTGTAACTCAGAAATTCATCATGTTTAACTCACCAAATTGTGTCTTAAAATTTGCAATCTCCAAACATAATGGCCATTGATAAGATTCTCCTAGTCACATTTCTCATAAAAAGTAGTGTGTGTGTGTGTGTGTGTAATGCCACATTCACGCCAATGTGATTTCCTATAAATGCGGAGCACCAAGATTATTGAAAATTTTCAATAAATACATAATAACTATAACAACAAAACAGATTCAATTAATACATAACAACTATAACAACAAAACAGAAAGTGTATGAATGTAAAAAATGTAAAAGAAATTCCAATACCTTCTTTATTCCAATCATATTCAACCTATCCTCATCACCAATTGCAATAACAGAATCAACGACCATTGTGGCAAAGAACTCTTTTTCTCCACCAATGAGCTTAGAAGAGAGCGTCGTGGCAGCACATTTCGCCAACAAATATTTCTTTTCTTCTAGACTTTTCCTCTCTATGCTAACAGCCAGTTCCTTGATCTTTTCAATTGCCTACAACATCAAAACGAAACACTACATATCATTAACAAACTCAAAACCTAAAAGAAATCACCATAAATCACAGAACTCCTTCAAATCACCCACCAAATAGCTCGCAGTACGATAACTCCTAATCAAATTCTGAGGGTGAACACCATCCTCAATAAACGGCTTGGCCTCCCTCAAAAACTCAGCCGCAAGTAGAACCACCGTCGTCGTCCCATCCCCGACTTCAGAATCCTGAGACTTGGCGATGTCGACTAGAATCTTAGCAGCGGGATGAACGATGTCAAGTAACTTCATGATCGTAGCGCCGTCATTTGAAATAGTAACACTTCCCTTATCATCGTGGATCAACTTATCCATTCCTCTCGGTCCAAGCGTCGTCCTCACCACATCAGCCACCGCCGTACATGCGTTGATGTTGCTGACCAACTGCGCCTTACCTTGCGACGTGTCCGTACCTTCCTTCAATAGAATGATCTGCGGCTGCTGCTCGGAATTTTTTTTTTCCACATTTAAAAATAGTCAGTCATTTGAAACACGCACAACAAGAAGTAAAATGAAAAGTGAGAGCGCTTGAGTGTTAGTGTAGTATGCATATGCGAACTTACCATCATGGATGCCATTGTTGAAGCGGAAGTGCAGAAATGAAGTTAGAGAGAAAGAGAGAGAGAGAGAGAGAGAAAGCGAGCTAGGGTTTCCGTTTTCCCTTAACTTGTGTTCTGAAGTGCAAAAGCTGAGGAAGAGGTCTGCAGTGTAGTGTAGTGTAGTGTTGTAGTGTATCTAGTTGTTTCTAATGCTTCTTGTGGTTTTGGGTTTAATTTATTATTAGAGAGAATTGTTTTTAGGGTTTTTATACTTTCTGTTGTTTTAGTCCTCTTTTAGAGATTTTTTTTTTAATCAAGGGTATATTTGTAACATCAAATAAAATCAGGATACATAATTTAATTCTTTTTTATTATTTATTTTAAAATAAATACATAATTCTTTTGAACGATGACATAAATAACGTGATAGATAATAAATTTTCTTATAATTATTATCGAAGATATAAATATTTAAATTAAAACTTGGAATGATTAACTTTTAATCTTTAAAATTTAAAGTATTAATGCGTTATATGTATTTATATATATATATATATATATGCAATAATCAAAGCCCTTTAAAAATAATAATAATAATCATGATTGTTATTACAAAATATGCCTAAAAAGTATTTTGTTGGATTGTAATTATCTTTCTTAATCGAAGTGGATTAATTCTCAATCTTTTTCTTAAAAATAAGCAAAATCAATATACTCTTCTCATTTAACATATTTTGTTTAGGGTTCAAATTACCCAAATTTTCCATTAACAAAAGGGATTTTAGAATTTTATGAGTGGTGATATTTTGAATAATAACACCCAATTTATTAACACACTTAATTAAAAATATTATATTTTATATAAATCGTATTCATATATTATCTAAAAATTAATCTTAATTAAAATTTTTAAAATTTATATAAATAATTTTTATTTTCTAAAAAATTATGACCTTACTACAAATTTTACGAATTTTAATAGGAAGAGGTGTTACACAAATTGAGAAAAAAAAATATATCTATATATATATATATATAATTTCCTCCAATATTTTAAGATTCTACTCTTATTAAAATTAAACAAATTACACCCTTTATTAAAATTAAATAAATTGTAAGTTGTAAGAATAGTTAAAATGTTTTTTTTTATTGAATTTTTTTTCATTCATATTATGTGTTTATAGAAAATGTATGAAAAATGAAAAATGAAAATTAATTCACCTAACTAAATAAATGATAAATAACATCTAGATACTCTCTAATTTATCTTTATAACACATGGGCCCTCAATATTTCAAAATATCATTTTTAGTCAGTATTTTTCATTTTTCTCATTCTATTTCCAATTAGAGAAAACAAACAACATAATTTTGACTCATTCTTTTTATTTATTTATTTATTTATTTTTTATTTTTGTAAGTCAGTTGTAATCAAACACTCTAAATAATTGATGAAGACTAAAAATAGTATTTCAAA
>JAXCLQ010000857.1:13312-37004 GCA_035584115.1 Cedrela odorata
ATTCTTATTTATTTATATATTAGGTACTAATTTATATTTTAAATTTTTAATAATATAAAATTTTAATTAACTTAAAATTAATATTATTAATATATTAACGTATTATTTAAAAAATAATTTATATTAATTTTTTAAACTTTTACAATACAATTATTATGGTATAAAAATACTCTTTGTTATAAACATTAAAATATTTTAACATTGTTAATACTATCTCTATTACATCAAAAACAGAAAAGTGATACTATTCATTTCGAAATTTTTCTAGCAACCTCCTAGTCAAGAAACATGCCAAATAATTTGGCATGAATTCTCTTATTTTTCAAAAGTGAAATTTAACAATAATTTTTTGGGATGAATGTTATTATTTAAAACAGAAATATCCTTCAAAATAAACAATAATGGCATATCAAGCAAATAGCAAAGTTTTTCATGTGTCATTTGCCATGGTACCTATTGACAAATGAGCAGCAGCTCACAGTGTTTATACAGCAGAAAGCAGTTCAAAACAATTGATGCTTTTATATACATATGCGACACTGATACCCTCTGTGGTATCAAGCAGAAGCAAACTCTCTGAATTATTCTAGGAATTGATTGATAATGAAAATGAATTATACAGCATAGATATACAAATTCTTATCACATGAAAAATGAGAAACCAAAAATTATCTGGAAACTCGGGTGACAATATAGTGCCCTTTCTCAAGATCATATATTGTTTTCAATTGTGGTTTTCGCCATTGCAGTACAAAATACGCAGCAAATATTGCTATTAAAAGACAAGCAAACAATGAGAAGTACGTAGCTGACTCATTTCCTACAATCTGGTTCAGGATCTTACGTTCCAATTCAGCAGGCTCCTGTATTGATTGGAAGATGAAAGCTCCAAGAGGCCAGTCAAGGAGAATGCTTTCTGTTTGATTTACAAATCCAATTCTGCAAACGGAGATTTTCCAATAAGAACTTGATTGGAGATAATTAATTATCAGGCAAATGTTATTGGGATGCATATTGGATATCAAAGAATGCTTGCTGACGACATAACTTTTTAATGTTATACTGCTGACCCTAAAGCCACGACATCAAAGTTTTCACCACAGAATACTTAGACAAGTGTGCAAGTACATATGAGCAAAATATCCACAAAGGAAAATCTGATAGTTTCACATGGATATATTGTCACAAGAAAATGTAAAACTTGTATGTGAGAAATGTAAATTGCCTACGAAATTTATATGCAAGTGTGATAAGATCATCGAAAGACTGAATGACTAAATATGAGATTTATATTGTCTAGTAGACTTTGTATTTAGACAAGGTTTTATGATAAGATTTTTTTTATCTAGATAGCCTGCAAAATTTTTACACATGATAAATCAACGACTGAATGACTAAAGATATAACAGCCAGTTAAAAAAGAGTGACACTGCACATTTTATTGGCTCCCTGTGGACATCGGTTTCCGCAGAGTCTAAGGGGATTTCTTTCTTTTTCATTCATCATAACTGGGAACTGTTGTCAAAATAACATTGTGTTTTGGGTTGCTTTTCTTCCTTGTAATCTTTCTTTTGTGGACTACTGGTCCACTCTTTTGTAATTTCGTTTTAAATCAATAAATTTTCTTGCTTCTTGTCAGATATATATATATATAGCAGCTAACAAAGGGATAAATACACAGCAGATATAAGAACAATAAATAAAAAATGGACACAGTGAGATTAACTCTGAATTCATAAGGATCACAGGAAAGGAATGCTATCCATACCTACTTAGCCACAATGACAGCAAAAGTACCTTTTATCATGCATAGGAATTCCAAGATTGTCATGCAATAGTGCCACTGTGTATGTCGAAAAGAAGCAATATCTCAACAAATCCAAAAATGTTCAGTTTTCAGTTCATCCCAATCATTTTCACAATAATGTAGCCCAAAAGCCTCCAATTCAGACAAAGAAGCCCTAGGAGCCATCCCAAACAACTGTAGAAGGTTGAATAATTGAAATAAAAATAGCATGTACATTAACAACCATGAATTAACAAAGTTAAGCTATGATGTTAGCAATGTGCTAAAGGACAAATCAATGCGCAAAACCAAGAGTGGAATGTTCAAGCGATAAATCAAAATATGTTTAACTGTTGCAATTTTTTTCCCTTGATTAAATCAAACAAAGAGTTACTTCATTCATTGACGTATATAAAATCCCTTTTTTAAGAAACAAAAATGTCGACTTACAGAGTCATTGATTCGCTGTGCAATCAATTAATTCCAGAAAGACAATTCAGTTGCATAAAATTCTCTTTCTATGGTTCATTTTTTAAGTATTCAATTCAGAGGGTTCCGTAAGCTTGCTTTTGAATGTGTTTACACATGGGCGACTGCAACTGTATATTAAAGACCACCTAGGCAGGAGTCTTGTTGAAAACTGGGCAGAATTGCTAAAAGGCTTCATAATATTTAGAGTTTAAAATCTCAGGATCCCAGATATATTCACCAGTGCAAGCAGAGCTTTTCAACTGCCAAATGTAATTGTTTCAAAGTACTCCATTATGATTCAAACTTTACATTGTGAAGTGCAAGACATTCGGGTTAGAGAGTTGCATAACAAAAACCTAACTGTGTCTAATCATCCTAAAACATTGGCCATCTATTTCAAGCATTATAAAAAATGTAAACAAATTTTTGATTATTAACTTCCACCATTAGCTATAGTTTACTTACCTCAGAAGTATAGACGAAATTTTCTGGTGAAACAGGCTTGCCTTGGAGCTCTGAAAAGAAGGAAGAGAGAATTTGACAAGGAACGTGCTAGCATTTATGTGAACAGGTAATAAAGAAATATAATTAAATTATGTTTTCTACAAAACATAGGAAAGATGCCTTTCTTACCCAGAGAATCATGAAAAGAAGAAAGACTATATGAAATTATGCTTTATATACTCAAAATCTGACATTAAAACCGGAAAGAAATGCTTTCACATAAAAGCAATAATTGTGAGAAATAACTATATTAAGGGTAGGGCTATCAACTATCATATGCCTAGTGTAACACAGTAATAAATATGACAGATGATACGTGTAATATATTCCCTCATGAAACTTGAACTTCTAATTGAAAGACCCTAAATGGTTGAGCTAAAAAAGAAGCCATCTAGCCTGGTAACTTCATTCACGAGGTACTAAGGGCCATGATTTTAAGCCAAATATTTAATAAGAAAAAGGAGAATAAAGGAGAACCTCAAGCTCCTGATGTCAAAGTTTGGTCTGTACATGATCACTTATCCAACATTTAAGGTTCAAGCTAAAATGTTTATAAGCAGGCTACCAGTTATTTCTATCTTTCTCTAAGCATATTTTCAATATTTTCTACAATAACAGCATGTCAACCATAAGTTGAAACATCTATAGTGTGATCATAATTACTTATATATTTGATCACAATCTTGATCGGGTTGGACATTCCTTGTATAATATTGTAGTACTGTTGATTTTTTTATGATAGAAGGGTGAATGTCAACCATTTGAGTAATATATGATATGCATGTATAAATCACAATGAGCTCAATAGTTGAAAATTGTCCCTATTAGTGTTGTTCTTAGTATTATAAAGGACACTTGCTGTTAATCCTGTGAGGTTAATGTTCTCGTGTTCTCTCTCTAGCTATTTTAACTAAACAATGAGTGAGGTCTTTGAGATCAACACCTCGGTAATTGAGTCACAAGAGTTAGTAATGTGAAAATATCTGTTTTGAATTTCTATTTAGTTTAAAAGTTCTCTCAAGTTGATTAAAGGTTGATTACAGGACCAATAGTTTGGTACCTTGAGTTGACATGGTTCTAACTGAAAAAAAAAAAAACAAATTGAGTTCCATTCAAGTGAACTCAACTGAATTCTAATATGAACTATCTCTGAACCAAATTTTAGGCTAATATGCCACTGGGTAGGTTTTATTAAGTTTCCTCAGTCTTAGAATTCAGGGCTAATTTGGCAAAGAGATTCAGTATTTTTCTCTTTTGTGATTTGTAGCTGCACTTATATACTCCTTGAACCATATAGTTTTTTGTTTGGCCAACAAACAAAAAGAATACATTAAGAAAAACAAACTTTACAATCTCTTTGTGACAGACAGCCTTTACATGAGTTATCAAATATTATCATAATAATTCCTCCTATCAGGAGTTCCTTTCAATATGATCTCTCCAACTACATGGTTTCCTAACTTTATATTTACTATTTCTTTCTTGTAAGTGCTAGATATAAGATAGAAATGTCAAAACATAAATAAATTATTAGATGTCAACTCCAATAAAGGGATCAACAGGCAGATGGTACTACCGTCCCTAGAAGGAACATGTCAAATTAAAATTGAAAACAGAATAACAAAATCAGATAAAAGCAGATGGTACCTTGTCTTATCTTTAACAATGCCAAAGCCTCAAATCTGCAAGCAGAAAAGTTTCCAGCAGGATGAAACATAAGAAGTTTCACATTGCTTGTATACGACGTCAGCTCATACCCCTTTGGGGATGCAAGGGTTATCAACAATTCCCATGCTAGAACTTGAAACAGCATAAAAATTAAAAGTGGTTCAATCAAATAGTTAGATCTAGAACAGCAGGTATGCATGGAACAAGATGTGAAATTCATGCATACATCACATTGACAACCAGGATATACTCATTTTCTAACATTAAAAATTCAGCATACAACTTCTTTACTTTTGGTAGAAATCAAGATGGTAAAATTATCAACGCAGCATCAAGTTACTTCATCTATACAAACCAACTACCACCTGTATTGGGCCCTATGTATGTATTGGCAAAGACGGGTAGCAAGTTGTTTCCATGGAAACAGCTAAACATATGGTTTGCCTTAATATCCTAAAGAAGCCGATCTATAAACTATGGTACAGAATTACATACTCCAACCTCAAAAGATGTGTTGACCAAAGCATCTAAATTAATATATTTTGTATTTTGACAACTCCCATTCCCCAATAGATTTAAATAACGTAGATACTGCAGTTCCTGTGTTCTACTAGCTCCAATTCATTGAATGCTAGGTCTTATCCCAGCTTGCAACAGTCACTACATAAAGATATATAATTAAATTAGATAATAGATATTGTGACTAGGATATATTCAGATCACTGCAGTGAGCCATGCCTTCCCTTTAAGTTAATGGAAAAGATTTATTAAATTCAGGATCTAAGTTTCAAGGAAACAGCATCTCCACCAGCCTGTCTATGGTAAACATAAGTCATAGGCAGTCACACGAGAGAACAAGGGGGTGCAGCAGCATTAATTGACTTCCAAAAGTCGCTTTCAATTATAATTGAAAAACAGTCCCAACTATCGCATGATACCAAAAAATCAGTCGACAATGTATATCATATGAAGCATCACCTCTACCTAGCAAACTTCCCATACATTGGACCTTTTTGCAAAATCAAATAAGCCATCTGAGATTGTTCAGTCATTTTTTTTTGGGGTAAACTATGAAGTGCTGCATGATACTTGGTCACAATGACAACACAATCCAGGTATCACTATTACTTAGAGCAAGAACAACCATATTCAAGTTCAAAGGGGCCACAATGTCAAGGTGGTACCCCTTGAACCAGCTACCATGTGGCATGCTGGTGCAGGCTAATACAGTAGAGAAAATATACTAACAGCCTCTGAAGGCAATGTCTCCCAGTCCAAAGTGGTACAATCTTCAAACCCATCTAACTGCTTCTTAAGCTAATATACCATAGGACATAAAAGCTGCTTTACCTGCCCTGATTGTGGGAGCATTTGACAAAGTAATCAATCCGACATCTTAGATCTCATGGTCAATAAAAACAAAAAATATCATCACCTCATTATGCCAATTAGAACAATACTATTTCATTCTAAAGGAAAACACACAGCATACCTCAACTAGTTAGCTTATTTAAGGATTATAAGAATTTTTTTTATAAAAAATGAAACCAACTGGTTAAGAAAAGAAATCAGAGCACCATGTTATTCCATGCTAACGGCTAATACATAGCACAACTTAACTAGTTGGCTTTGTTAATTGTAAGCACTGTGATATGTTACCTCATATTTTTAATGATTCAAAAGGCAACTATGATTACTGTAGTAGGATTCAAACTATCTCAACTTTTCAAAAAGAAGCATCATGATTCACTAACTTTTCAAAATTTGTAATAATGTTGTCTATCTCCAATTATTGTACTCCTATAAATATGGATGTTATATGAAGAAGAGAGGCATAACATTATCTTAGTTAGATTTCTCTCTCTAGGGTGTCTCCGGAAATAGTTCTCTTCCTTGTAATTTTAATAAAATTATGAAGGTACTATCTTCGATCTCTATTTGTTTTTAATGTCTTATTTATTATTTATTATTATGTTATCAAGGTAAGCTTCTTGGCAGATTGGTGGTAAAATATTTTGAGAATGACCAAAATAGATCCACCAATGGTTGAACTATGTTGGAAAAGCTTTGTGGCTTTTCTTATCAAACATTATGAACCATGAATAATAAAAAACATGTTAGACCATGCTTTTTGATAGTCACGGTATGTATAAGTTAGACGGTTGAAAGGTACTGAAAATGATGAAGGGGCATATTCACCCTGGCTTGGTCATTTGAGAACTTGAAGGGTTTTACACTTGGAAAATAAGATTCGGGAAGGATCCGAATCATCAAAGGTACGTTTGATTTCGATGAACTTAGTATCAATAATTATTAGTTCATAAAATTTGCGAGTTGTTAACAATTCTTCTGGTTTGAATTAGAATCCTTCTGGAAAATGTGGTTTGATAGTAGTTTGAATATTAGCTGAGTTTATTTGATCTAAGAGTACGATAAGACAAATAGTGGAAGGTTTTGTGGTTCAATATGATAGTGGTTATCTAAAGGTTTCTATTTACAGCGAAGTGTAAAGTTGGTTGTTAGAGCTAGTTGTAAGACCATATAAGATTTAATAATAGACTAATGAATAATAAATAAGACATTGAAAATAGATAGATAATACCTTGATAATTTTATTAAAATTACAAAAAAGATAATCACTTTGGGAGATATCCCAAAAAGGGAAATCAATCTAAGAAAATGTTATGCCTCCCTTCTTTATCATATATCCTATCTAAGAAAATGTTATGCCTCCCTTCTTTATCATATATCCTATTTATAGGAGTACAATTATTAAAAATAGACAACATTATTACAAATTTTGAAAAGTTAGTGAATTATGATACTTCTTTTTAAAAAGTTGAGATGTATGGAATTCTGCTACAGTAATCATCGTTGGCTTTTTGAATTATTGAAGACAAGAGGTAACATATCACAGCGTTTGCAGCTAACTTTTTTGAGGGCTTTTTGAATGATGAAATCCAATGACACCCTCTCCCCTGTGAAATTAGACCTGAAAGGGGTCTTCTGCGAATGGTCCATTATAAATTGCATTAAGGATTGAAGATGATGTGTCATCATCTGAGTTTGAATCAGAAAGTTGGCTTAGTTGTTGCAATAATTGAACTTTCTTGAGTTTCTTTTGATAAATAGTTGAAGAAGACTCTGCTGCTTTAGTTGATCTAAGGGATTTTGAAAAATAAGGATGTAGAAGGAATCAATTCTTTACTGCTTGAACACAAGCATTTTGCGATTAATTTTATTCCACCATTTAACTTTAAATTCTCTTGCAAACGATAATGGATATGGTCTTGGAAGATTTTGGACTATAACAAAATCCCAACAGAGTATCCAAGGAATGGAGAATGTTGCACAATATAGCATTCCCGTAGCACATGGTTGTTCTGTTGCCGATTCTTGGGAAGATGCTAGGTAAGTTTCTTGGCAGATTGGAGGTAAAATATTTTGGGAATGATTGAAATAGATCCACCAATAATTGAACCATGTTGAAAAAATTTTGTGGATTTTCTTATCAAACATTATGAACCATGAATAATAAAAAAACATGTTATACCATGCTTGTTGATAGTCATGGTATGTATAAGTTGAAGGGTTGAAAGGTATTGAAAATGATGAAGGGGCATATTCACCTTGACTTAGACATTTGAGAACTTGAAGGATTTTATACTTGGAAAATAAGATTCGGGAAGGATCCAAATCATTAAAGGTAAAATTTGCAAGTTTTTAACAACTCTTCTGGTTTGAACCAAAATCCTTCTGAAAAATGTGGGAAAATGTGGTTTAATAGGAATTTGAATATCAATTGGATTTGTTTAATCTAAATGGGAGTATGATGAGACAAATAATGGGTGGTTTTGTGGTTTAATATGATAGTGGCTATCCAAGGGTTTTTGTTGTCTAGGAAGTGTAGAGCTGATTGTTGGAGCATCGGAAGGTTGGCATTGAATAACTTTTGATTATGATAGTGGATAATAATCAGCTAATAGTAAATATTTGTTTGGAGTGGTTGAATTTTTTGAAGATTTAAAAGATATTTTTGATAGAGTTAAGGATATGACATAATATGCCGGTGTTTGAAGTTTCTCCTTTTGAGTATTTGACTTTTGAACTCCGGAATGGGGCTTTTGAAAGTTCATGCTGGTGTAGGTAGTCTTCCCTGTAGGAATTCTCTAGTTGGAAAATTAGGAAGGGAATTTACCTCTCTGATGAATTCAATAACAAAATTAAATACAAATAAAATGGCTTGCTATCTAGCAAATATTTGTTTTAAAACTAAATTTTGAACATGTTTTTGGAATACTTCTTTGGATGTTTTATAGTCGGCCCTAATTAGAAATTTTTTATTGTAAAGATTATCTTAAAATTTGAAATACATAGAACTATGGAAAGAACTTTTTTGATGGTAGAGTAGCTCTTTGAAGAACAAATTATTAGCCTAACCATCTTTTATAGATGTTGTTTGAGAATACCCCCAATAACCATGTATTTACTCACTATGAGGAATCCCGCGACACGGAAGGACCTGAACTTGAGTTTTTAAGGTTTTAAATATTTCTATATGTTTGTTTGACCATGGCTGAGGGTTTTTCTTAAGACGTTTATAAAGAGGTTGACATTTATGTCAGAGATTTGGGATAAAATCTGAAACATAATTAAGGCATCCTAAAAATATTTGAAGTTACAGTTTTTTTTCCCGAATTTCATCAGGAAATTTATTATAAAATTCTATAGCTCTTGCTATAGGCTTGATCGTTCCCATGTAAATGTCATGACCAAGAAATCTAATTTTTTTTTTAAAATAATTTCATTTTTGATGAAGGCAGAACTAAACCATTTTGTTTGACAATATGAAAAAATGTTTTTAAATGCTTGAAATGTTGGAAAATATCTTTTGAAAACACTAAAAGATCATCTATATAAAATATTGTAAAACCAATATAAAGGTTGAAAATATCGTTCATAATTTTCTGAAATTCTGGTGAAGCATTCTGCAGGCCAAAAAGCATTACATTTCATTCATAATGGTTGAATGGTACTGTAAATGTTGTTTTGTACCTATCATGCTTAGCAATTTGAATTTACCAAAATCTTAATTTCATATCAAATTTTGAAAAAATTGTGGCTTCATAAAGTCTATTGATCAAATCCTTTTTGTTGGGAATAGGATATCTAATCCATTGAAGGGCTTGGTTTAAAGGCTTATAGTTGATAACAAGCCTAGATGCTCCTCTTTCTAATTCAGCTTGTTTTTTAACATATAAGGTTGCACAACTCCAGGGAGATTTACTGGGTTGAATAAGTTTTTTGTCAAGCAAGGTTTGAATTTCCTTTTGACAGTATTGTAGTAATTCATGGTTTATTTGAATGGGTTTGGCTTTGGTAGGGATATTTTTCTCGCTAAAACCTTTTTCATATGGAAGCTCAACTATATGCTTTTTCCTATCCCAAAAAGAATTAGGTAGGTCAGAGCATATTTCTTTCTGAAATGTTTCCAAAAGGCTATTGATTTTAGCTTACATAAATAGATCTTGAAGTTGTTCCTCGGTTCTTTTGTAATGGGCTTCTTGCTAAAGGTGGACTAAATAGGCTTGTCTATTTTGGATAAGGTTTACTTGTTTAAAAATGGTGTTGGATTGGAGAAGGTTTAACTCTCTCATTGTCATGGACGTTAAAAACTAAGTACTGCTGAAAAAAGAAAACAACATCAATATCAAGCTTCTGAGTTGCAAAAGATGCATTGTAAATCCAGAAGGGACAACGATCAAACAAAATTCCAATAATTAATGATGCAAGTAACAAGCATACATGGTCCTTAATATTAAGAGTATGATCCAATAAATTTTTAGCTAATAGCAACATACACGAAGAAACTCAACCTAAAACTTACAAGATTTCAAAACTGTGGAATTCAGCAGGTCATAAACCGATTTCCAAGCTGCATCCTTAGTGAAAACAATGGTCAAAATTTCTCTGTTAGCCTTTCACAATACAGTCACTTGTGACGAAGTACTTAAAGCTCAATGCAGAAAATAATATAGCAGCGAAGGAACACAAAGATACAAGTAGCTCCATCATAAAAAAGAATTAACTAAATGAGAAATATGTTGTTATGCCCAATAGAAGTCAACCCCAACTATGAAAGATATCCTTAAATTCCATACCCTGTTATAGGAAATTTGGTTCAGGGTCTGCAACAGACTAAGGTGAGGGCAATAATGGACTGATGAAACAATATTTGGGAATGTAATTAGAGTTTTCCAGAGCAGTGTGTAATTTCTTTTCTAAATGACTGAATCACTGCAAGAATATAGACAGAAAGAAGTGTAAGATAAAAAAAGCGGAAGGCAAAGAAGAAAGAAGAGAAAATGAAATTAAAGGAAAGAGAAGTGTGGGCAATAGGAGAACATTCCCTTCAAGTTTAAGCTTCAAAGTAGCAAATTTCCAATGGAATGAATGTTCATTAAGTCTACCACAAAATATAACAATCCTTCATAGACTGAATGCTCCAACTAATATATCTTTGGCCACTGAATCAATAACTCTCAGTCTCAAGTGCATACTTTACATGTTACAAGAAAAAAGGATTTGAACATGGAGGATTGAAAATACATATAAACATACATTAGAAGAACTAGGAAATAGTAAATATGATTCTCTTGCAATATGTAGTTAGCTTGAATGCTTGTGCTTTTAAAGTAAACAATTGCTAGCTGATATTAGCTAAACAACTCTTGACAAAAGTTTAAGCTTATGATTTACTTCTAGAACAAGTATGAGAAATAAATTAACTACCAGCAGAAGAATATCAAAATTCAATTATAAGACCTAATGAACGGCAGATCTAATATTTAAGAGTATATAAGCATAAAAAAATAAAATATACAGGAAACATCTGACCAAATTCTGGCAAGCTGTGTGTAAAGATTGTAATTAGCTCCAGCAAATCTGATAACTTTTGAAGATTGTGCTGATGGTGATTCGCTCATAGCAAATTTAACCTGCAAACATTAGCTAGATGGTCCAAAACTCAATTAAGAACCTAATCAAAGAACAACATTAATAATTAAAAAAAAAAAAAGGTAATACGACACACCAGAATATAGTGGCCACGGCTTAGCATAAAGTTCCGTAGACCTCTAGGTTTATCATTTGTTCCAATTTTCAAAAGACTTTGGGAGAGTCTCGTAGCAGCATTGAGGAAGAAAATATTATCTTGAAATGATTACGTGCACATATGTCATCGAGATAAAGAAACACACCTATTTTTGATAAAAACTTTTTATTATTAAACCAAATTCCATATTGATGGCTACAAAGAGACAAGCAATATCTAGATGAAAACTTTCCTAACTTATACTTGTCCCAGAAATGATATTGCAGAACATATCCAAAGATCTTTTACTAGGTAACTGGTGACAACTTGATGGTCGTTGATTTTTATCAACCTTCACCAAGAAACAATTAGCAAACACATTTTGCGTAATAACCAAGGGCTTCATAGGGAAAAATTAATGGTTTGGACAAATTTTATAACAGTTACATAGTTGCATGATAAAAAAAATGTCCTTATACGCAAAAGCTATGGATCTTTGAAAATGTTGTGCATTCAAAAATCAAGCAAAAATCAGCAACTATGTAACTTATGCTCACTTGGTAAATTATAAAACTTCCTTTGATTTCCTAGTAGCATTTTAATGGGAGGTCTTTTATGATTTTTAAATGAGGCATATGGACTTGATGTCTACGCAAACATAGTGCAGGTGGATAATATTCTCCCTTTCCTATCATCTTCTCATCACACATCAAGTGCATTGCGTTGACATAACAAAAGATAGATAAAATAATTTTAAGAACATACAATAAACCATGATGTGAAAAAGCCTACAACAGTAACAAGCTCAGAGCATCCTCCTTATTTAAGAATTCAAAACATCCCAGCAGAGTACCCATCTCAATCTAGTCGTTGATGGCAGAAAGCATTCTATCCTAGGTCTCCTAGAACAATTAAATGCAGACTGCAAAACCACCCCTACCTTTACAAAAGTTGCTCAAAGGCAGAGCTGAAATGTAGGATGATTCCCTAAAACAACCCTCACTACCAGCCACCTAAAACATCTTATCCTCTTGACATCACAAAAGCAAACTAGTTCTAACTTTAAAATTCTTACTTAAAAATATAAATCAATGCCACATCTCAAGCCATTGCCCCGAAGGACAATTCAAATTTGCCAATCGCAAGTTCTATTATATTTGAATGTTTTGTACATTTTAAGTTCTCATCACTGAGGTAAGCCACCACCCAAAAGCATTGCAAGGTAAACAACATGGATTCACTCCATACCTGCTCCATCAGTTATCTAGACAGTAGTGTCTCATAAGGTTATGCATGAAACTGAAACATTCTTTTTCAGAAGGGTGACTGGTCCAACTTTTTCTAGGTATTATTGCAAAAGGAATCTCATTAAGTTTTGCTAATGCCATCAATTAAGACAAGTTTCCAGCCATAGAAGAACTCATAATACACAAATATAGTCACGAATAAATACACACATTACAACACAGATATGGGGGCGTCAGGCACAATAACTTAATGGCAATACACCATATGTATGCAAATATATCATATAACATGATGAAATGTGCATATTTAATAATCCATCTCTATTTGTGTGCATACATGCAAAACCCTAGAAAGTTGAAAAACAATAACGAAAATAAGTATGAAAAGTTGCCTCAATCAAAAGGGTAATTAACATACCACTACGAATTTTTAATGTATACAACATTTGGATTTCTTTCTATAGTTGACCTAAAAGGCACCGCAAACAGGTGTGTTACAATAAAGAAGTGGCCACATATCATAAGCATATCAACACATCAAAATCAAGTAATAGCAAAGAAAACTTAGCGATTGAGAAGAACCTTTAAGGAAGCCCCACCAAGTTCAACTGTCCCAATGGTTGCCACAGAATCACCTCCCAAGGTTCCAAGAGCATAGTTTGCAGCAATCCAAGCATATATACCTTTTTCTTCACCTGCAAAATTATCATATCAGATCTCATTTAGATCATCAGTGCTTCATGATCACTCAAAAAACAAACATCTAGCTTAAAAAGTTGTAAATTCAGAAACCAAGTAACATAACCAACATTCACCAAGTATTTTCAGAAAATGAAAACAAGAATAAATAAAAATTTTGGTAAGCGCCTTCACAAAACCAAGAATTTAGAGGATGAAAAAAATGTTATGCAACCTAGCAAATAAGGTATAAGCCTCATGGCAAAAGATGCAAGCAAACCTTAAACTTAGAAAGAAGCCAAAGTTTTTTTTTTTTTATTGGGCTAATTTGACATTGTAAAAGCACAGTGACATGCAGTTAGAAATAATTGAAGCATGTCAGAAACCCAATGCAAAGAACTCAATGAAAACATATAACAAAAAAGTCTCATGTTGGTTACACCTTTTCACTCTTTTAAACATCAAACATAAAACTAAAATAGCAATGAATATTATATTCACCATTTCTCATTTACAAATTAAGGGTATGTACTGTCGGCTTCTACATTATTGCGAAAGCAAAACTAAAAAAGTGTTTGGTAAACACTAACTTTTAGTGAAAATTTCTCTCTTTTCTACTAACATTCAACATTTTCTGCTTCTATTCCATAGAAAGCCACCGTACCACAATCCCAAACATATCTAAGAGTGATTAACAACTTTTTTACAAAATTCCACACAGACCTCACTACAAACATAATGGAAAACATAACTTCTTCCAACTTACATATATTTACACACTATCAACTTAAGGATGAAGGATCCCTAACATTTACATTATTTAGTAATTGGACAAACCTTTCTGTCATACCTTTTACTTGAATAAAATGATAGGAAATCCCTTCTGTCTTTAAAAACTACAAATGATTCCCCAGTTAATTCGAGTTCTAGTTTTGCATCTCAGTTTTCACCAAGTATCAACATTTTGCTAATATTACAAATGTATTCATTTTACAAGCAGACATAACCAGAAACTCTGAAACAACGATAAATCATACAACTCCATTTCCATTTCCATTTCCATTTCCACCTAATACAAAATCAAGACAACAAAAACAAAACCAACAACTCACCTTGAATGACGCGTGTCCACGAATCCTTCAACGCAAACCCAGACGCTCACAAAACGTGCCTACACTTCTCCAAAACCCCTTCTCTCAAATTCCCATTAGCCAACAACTGCACCTTAGTATTACCCCACTCGTTCTTGGGAACCCTCGTTTTGGCAAACTCAATCAACCCATCAATCGAAGTCAACATCCCCTCTTTCCTTCATCGAATCAACAAATGGAGTCTGTCCCTCGCCGAGGAACTTGAAAACAAGCATGCGGGAAACGGTGGGGCCCGAATCGATGACAATGCCGTAGAACTGCAGCAGCACATAGGGCTCAGCAAATTTAGCGGATTGATGAACCTTTTGAGCAGTGGAAAAGAGATAATAAAGAGAAGCTTACAGGACGAGAGGTTTGTTTCTCTTGTTGGTGAGTTTGGAATTGGGATGGGGAGAGAAGGAATGCATGCGAGGGTGTTGCTGCGTGAGCGGTGGGGAGGAATATAGGAAGTGGTAAGTCTGGATTGGAGATCTGACAAGTCCATGAAAAGAATAAATGATTGAAGGTTTAGCTTTGCTTTGTTTATTACATTTGGATGAGATGGCTGGACTGAGAGCTATGGATTTTCCGTTTAGATCTCGTCTGAGGTTTCTGTTCATTTATTCAAAGGGACGACATTGGTGGTTAATTGTGCGCTGTAGCTGGTCACAAGCGCTGCTTAGATTGGTTTCTCTATAATTGCGTATGTATATTGATATTGCTTGTATGCTTCAATTGGTAATGTTTTGAAGTTTGTTAATGAAAAAGAATTTTAGCCTATAACGAAGAATAATGCAATTATGGTAGTAGTAAGAACTAAAAAAGAAAGAAAGAAACACATACTATTGAGCATGACTACAATTTCAAGGCTTCCATTTGCCTCCCAACAATCTTACACCTCACCAAACTCGCAACACTTTTCAAAAACATTTTCACATCTTCAAGTCTATTCCCTTCCGCTAATCTCTTATACAAATAACTATCAAAAGTCATCCGTTGCACGTACTCATCCCCGCACAATTCCACCAACGCTTCCCTCCCCGCATTGCTTCCATAAAACACTTTCTGCAACAAATCCAAAAACCTATACGTATTCAAATACTCGTCGTCCCATTTCCTCAAATACTCCCTTTTCAAATCCCCTTCGCTAACCCTTTTCTCTCCTCCTTCCGACGCCTTCACTATAGCTTCCCCGCACATCCTCCCTGACTTTGCCGCAAAATATATTCCCTCCCCCGAACACTTCGTCACGTACCCCGCCGCGTCCCCCACCAGCGCCACCCGTCCATGCACGCGCACTGCACGTGGGTGTTCCGGTATTGGGTGTGCCTCGACTTTGATCACTTTCCCTCCATTGATTTTGTGCTTCACTCTCTCCCTGATTCCTCTCTGGTACAACTTGATATCCTTCTTCGCCCGCACGGTGCCCGTGCCGACTGCCACGTGGTCGCATTTGGGGAAAACCCACGCGTAAAAGTCTGGTGAGACGTCGTTTCCGACGTACATCTCGGCGAGCTCTTTGTAGTATTCCATTTTGTCGTCCGGCAGCACGATTCTCTCTTGGAAGGCTATGGCGCAGGCGTAGTCTCCGGCTTTTATGGACTTCGCCACGCGGCTGTTTGCTCCGTCGGCGCCGATGACGACGTCGACAGACAGAGAGTGTCGGGAGTTATCGATCGAGTGGTGGATGACGTAGGGAGCGGAGGGGGAAGAGGGGAGGTCGACGCCGGTGACGAGGGCGTGGATGAGGTTGGCGCCGCTTGACTGGGCTCGTGAGCGGAGGAAGGAATCGAGCACTTCGCGGCGGAGCATGGGAATGGATTCGTGGGACTTGAGAGTTTTGGCGCCAAAGTCGACGGTCAGATTAGAGGGGGAGATGATTTTCATCTTGGTGACGTGGCGGTCGATAAGATGGAGAGGGATGGAGAACTCTTCCAACATGCATAAAGGGATTGCGCCGCCGCAAGGCTTGGCGGTTGAAGGACTGCGTTCGAAGAGGAAAGTCTCGACGCCGCCGGTCGCCAGCGCCTCCGCTGCAGAGGATCCAGCCGGTCCTCCGCCTATGACGGCTGCACGTAGCTTGCGGCCGGGGAGGGGCGTGGAGGCAGTAATAACAAGAGAATATTGATGGGATTTGTTTGTTTTTTTCCTAATCCAGTGAGGCGAGAAGGTGGCGTGAGAAGGAGACAGTGAAAACGCCATTAAAGGGTTGGGATGGTATTTGATGGATGATCGGAAAGAAAGGAAAGAAGAACAGAACAGTGAAAGAGCTTGGAGTAGCAGGGAGCTGTGAGTGAGAATGAAGACAGTCTTGTGCTGTGTTTGGCTTTAGTGAAAGTGAGTGGGAAAAAAGTGATGCGCATGATTGCATAACTTCATGTTTAATTTCAATTTTGTATTGGGTAATAACATTTTGGTCCCTATTTTTGACACAATTACATATTAGAATATAGTTTGTAATATTTAGACACTAAATTAAAAAAATATTTTTACAAAATAATAATAAACTCATCGGTTATGCTTTTAAATAAAAGATATTTTCAAGAACAAATTCATAATCTAACATAATATGACATAAATATAAAATAATTACAAATTATGATCTTATTTTGTGATTTCGTTAAAAGTCAGTAACCCAAATGTTATTATCTAATATAATATTATATTTTTGTACCACGGGAACTTATAATTTGTTTGAATTTCTTTGTCCAAGCACTTTTCACGAATCGTAATGTATGGCTTTATCACTTATATAATGAGATACTCTACAGAGTAAAACAAGAGATCAAACAGACAGTCGAGTCACAAAGTGACCGAACCAAGTTGGGCAATAGCGAACTGAATAGTATTGGAATTTACAGGAATTTTCATCAATGTCTTGAAAATTTCGAGGATATAAAGTCATCCCGTTGTGAATTTGGCAGAAATTATAACCTTTAAGGCAGTGATCCTTGAGATCAAACTGATCCACTAGCACCATAAACAGCACATCATAGTATAGGTTCATTTCAACTATCAGCTAAGTCTTTATAGTCTGCTTACAGCAGTCAATATACTGTTTATTCAGTTGCATTCTTATATCACAATTATTTTATGTAAACACAACTAGAGGGGCAAACGTTAAAGGATAGGACTTACAGAACTATGAATTCATCATCATAATTTGAGCTAGCAGAATTTGGTTTTGCAGCAGATTTTAATTGAGCCAGTAGAACTCTGAAAGGAAAAAAAAGTAGATCAGATGGGTATTACTTGTTTTTGGGCCATAAAGTTCCATATGATTTGATTGTGCACCTTTAGTATAATTCCTTCAGAAAAGAAAAGGAGCTCATACCATAGTATTGTGGATTGCTCATTATCTCCATAATTCCTTGGTAAACGTCACAGAAGATTATACGAGCATCTGGTAATTCTGTGTTAAGCTTCACTATGCGCCCTTCCATTACTGTATTGTATGCCAAAACCAGCTCATTAATTTCATCCACACAACCCTTTACCTCATCACCAGCAGTTGAATTATACCACTCAAACACTGTACGCGGTGTGCATCCCGAAGGCAGTATTCCCATGCATATGATTTTTCGCACATTTGCATTATACAGGTTTCTCATAACATGTACCATCTGGTTTGCCAAAATGCTAGCAAATTCTAAGCCATTATACCACTCAAACACTGTACGCGGTGTGCATCCCAAAGGCAGTATTCCCATGCATATGATTTTTCGCACATTTGCATTGTACAGGTTTCTCATAACATGTACCATCTGGTTTGCCAAAATGCTAGCAAATTTTAAGCCACTATACTTGGCCCTGACACCTGAGGAATTTTTTAGAAAGAAGTCAATGTAATCATCTTTGCCAAAGGAAAGGTAGAACACAAAGGATTTGATAAAATTGTCAGCATTTCCTTCACCAAGTTCCAGCTGCAAAAGCTGAAAGGTCTCAAATACTTGGCTTAGCTGTTGATTAAGAGACCGGTGGCTCTGGCGGCTGGGATTCATGATTGTTGCTTGGGTGGAACCATAATTCAAACCACCTAATAGCCCTTCTATTGATCCATTCTGGCTATAAAATGGTGGATTGTGTGGTAAACCCATTTTCTCAGCTGCAGTAATCATGTCATCATCATAATTAGCGAAAAAAAAAAAACAAGCAAAATTGACCGCGCTAGAAATCGTAGTACTGAAGATAAGCAAAATTAAGTTGTTGTTTTGGAAGAGAAAAATGTCATCACAAATCCTATCATGTTCTTCCCAAGTTACAAGGGTCCCGCGCAAATTAAGATCATAACCATATGCATGAGCCTAGCCTGACCCCTAGTTATCACAGATAAAAAAGAAAAGGGGGAAAAGCACCTGTTGAATGATTCAATGGTAACTGCAGTTGGTATAACACGTCTTACAGGTACTTCACAACGTAAGAAGCCGAGTGTTTGTCACTTACAATTGTAGAAAGCGCTTTTGCGTAAAAGCTCTTTTGACAAAATTACTTACAAAGACAGGTTCAACTACTTTTCTTATCCAAAAAGTGCTTTTTAAGAAGCAACTATGAAGTGCTTTAACAAAAACCACTCCTAATACTTCCCCAATATTATAAAAGCATTATTCTAATTCCAGCTAAAACATTTAAAAATTGAAACAAAACTATACAAAAGCACTTTATGTTGCCAAAAGCACTCCCAAGAACACTATCAAGCGACCCCTTTCACTCCTGAAGAAAGCAAATGCATAACAAAGAAACAAACCAAGAAACAGAAACAAAAGAGAAAGCCAAGCACCAAGACGATGCGGAAGTACAGTCGAATCGGACCCATTACAGGGAAGCAAAGAAAGATTTTGATGAAGAATAGGGTAAAAAAGAGTGTTCGCTCCACAATCAACTGAAGAATCAGCCGGCACATTAAACGACGTCGTATATGATCTATAGCCATTCTGTGAGAAAGTTTTATCTGGGAATTGCCCGCGTGCTACACACACACTGCTCATACCCATTAAAGCAGCTGCTACAGAAAGAAGCTAATTCTCTCTCTTCATCTCCAGCTTTTCTTCTGGATTTCTAATCTTGTTTTAACTTGACCGGTGCGGCGCTTTTGTTTATGTTAAACGGGAAAGTTGTTTTTACTTGACAAGTGCTTTCATTTTCATTGAGAGGCGTCAACGAATCGGGTAGGCCAATCATCCATGGAATTGTATATTCGGATCCAAAAACGTAAATACGAGAAAGATTCATATTATTCTTATTGAATATACACTAGAGTTGTGTAACATTTAAGCGAGATTGTTAAATACATTACGAATGTTAAAAGTAAAATGTTTATGTGTTTAGTAAATTTTATGCTCAAGTATTTACAAAATACAACAATCATAATGAACATGTATTGAACATTTAGAGAATTTCAAGATAATATATAAACGAAAACTTATTTCATGAAATGTTGGGGGTTTACGCAATAGCTGTTCAAATGCAATATCTCAATCAACCATAGCCACAGCCGCCTTAAATAAACTGATCACACAATTGCACACATAATGCATCCAAAGAACACCACTATCAATTTATTGCAATTTCAGCCGCAGATTTAGGGAAGCTATTTTTCCCATAGGTTCAATTATTTTTGAGGTTCTAGTGCTAATACATGACAATTCAGTCTTCACCGCTAGCAATACAAATGAAGAATGGGTGTTAAGACAAAGGTAGTCACAGAGAATATCCACAGAAAGGAATCAGGGAAAAAAAGACCGCAATTGGGAATTCTATCACCAGCTTCTATTCTAAACTTTCTAGTCCTGCGGAGAAAGGCTCGGAAATAGCAATCTACAGCTTCTATCGACTATCATACATATGTTCAGCAATCTACTAGCATTAACTCTCTCAATCACAAGTTTTACGTCAAATTACTAACTCAGAAGCTTGATCTCTTATTAGTGTGGCCAGATGATTTTCCTCTAAGTTATCATTAAATGAGGCATCATATTGAGCTGCAGGATGACTGACAAGCATGCATTTCTTCCCCAAAGATTCATCTAGTGCACATATCAGATTGCTAAAAGAGAATGTCTATATGACAGCTATACAAACTCAGATTTGCACACACATTTGTGGATGCCAATGAAAAATGCAGAGAGGTATACTTTTTCAGAAGCACTACTAAAAAAACCAATATAAAAAAACATGTGATCTCCAGTGTACCAGGGAAATGAAGACCAATTTGTATGGCATCAGAAGAGAGAAACCATCATAATCAGCTCATCTATGAACTACCATGAAATGAGCTAAGTCCAGTATCCAAACACTAAATTTAAAAGAATACCACATGAGTGGTGTCTGGAAGCATACTGAAACATTCAATGTATAACCTTCATCTAATTACCCAAGTGAAATAGTTTGGTGATATGCTGAGCTTGCTAAGCCTTCAGCTTGCTGCTCATCCCACGTTTGTTGTGCCAAACACCAGTCCTATCACCATTGATTGGGTTCTTCTTGGCTGCAACTGAACATTGATCAGTCCGACCACCCTTAGCACTCATCTCTATCTGAATCTTACGCCGCCTCATCCTATTCTCCAATCGTATTCCCCTCAGAGCACGGGCCCTCTGTGCAATTTCCAGCGCTTGTGAAAAATTCCAAATCCTCACAATGCCTTCCTCTCCACCGCATACTATCCGATCAGCACCAATGTCCACTGAGAATAAATTACACTCAAGCCCGTGTAACATCCTCTGAGGTGGCTCCACACTACTAACCCTTGAAGAGCTCTTCCCTGAAGAACGCCTGCTAGTCCTTAACAACTTTCTCACGTCAATTAGTGAGAGTTTCCCATCACCAGCAGCTGAGACAAGCCAAGGAAACTCAAATGCGAGAGAATTAACAGGTCCCGAGTGAGGAATCCATGTCGCAACCTGCAAAAAATTAGCTGCAGTACCATCGTTTATGAGCTCATACATGTTTATCACTCCATCCTCCCCTCCTGTGAAAATAAAATCTCCAGTATGGCTTCGTGTCAACGAATACGTGTTACCAACATGAGCACCATTCATAAAAGCCAGTAAAGAACCACTGTTAGTATCCCAAATATACACATCAGAACCTGCCGTACTAGCAACTGTAGTGTTGTGCGGTGCAAGACCATAAACCCAGTCATTATGCCTCAAGACCTGTAAGCACTTCAGTAAAGCTCGATCCCATACTCGCACAGTCATGTCCCATGAACCGCTATAAATTCTTGTCAGATCCAAGGCAAGGGCTGTTACAGGTCCTTCATGCTCCCAAAGCCGAAACTCAGTGTTCTGTTTCTCTGAACCGCTAAGGTCAAACAAATATGGGAGACCCCCAACTGGCCTCCAGCAGTGAATAAATCCATCGGTACCCCCAACAACCAAGAGCTTCTTATCCGCTGCAACTGCTCTAATAGTGCAACCAAGTGGCTTTGATGAAGCAATCGACAACCCATCCTCCAAGTGCCACATTCGTACAATTGAGTCATACCCGGAGGTAAATATAAGCTTTGCCGAAGCCAAAGCAAAAACTGTGAGAACAGCTTCAGTGTGCCCATACAACACATCAATGCTATACCGACCCAGAAAAATCTTACTCCTAAACTCTCTCTCCACAAACAGCTCCTTCCAAGACTTCTCATCCGAAAACCCCACACCCAACGGGGCAGACACTATTGGAAGTCCCCACCTCTCACAATAGAATTCCTTCCAAGCATGGTGCTCCGATGCCAACCTATGGAGAATTGTTGACACACAAGAAACTATACCTAGTTCTTTAGGATCAAGACAGTTAAGGATTTCACTTATCAATGCAGGGGGGAGGTCGGTTATTGACCGACGAAAATTCGACATAACATCATTACAAGTAAACTGTTCTTCACTATATGAGCATATAGCTCCCTTCTTACAGACACCGGGATTTGTAGTTTCAGAATATTCGCATTTGGGTTTCGACAAGAAATCCGAATCGTTTGGTTCAAAACTCTGAGATTCAATTCCGGAATTGAAGTGAATTATTTCAATATGTTGTTGAAAAGTACTTTCAACAGAAATCGACAAATCCTTCGAAACTTGAGTGCTCTGTTGGCATTCAAATGCCATAAAAAAAAAAAATCGTTACCCTAAACTAGAAAATTGAAGAATGAGAACCCAAATTCCTAACAACCAAAACAGAAACCCTAGAATCAAACGAGAATTAAAATCAAAGCTAATTGTTGAGGGATCTGGAAATGATTGGGAAATCTAAGTATTGAAATTTACCTCTACAAATAATAAACTGCGATCTCCGGAGAAGCAAGAAGTTGAAGTTATTGGTTGTTTTGTTTACGGGAGGAAAGCACGAGGCGAGAGAGAGAAGAAGGAATGGTATTTGGTTTCAATTTTCAAACGGTGGTGGATTCAGCTAGAGGGATAATCACCGTCCGATGATCAAGGAATCTAATGGTGTAGATGAGGGGAGTGAGAAATTACAGAATGAAACGAGCCGTAGGATTAGGAAATCTAAACATTGGCTGTGTGTCGTTGGATTTGTGGCATCTGCTGTTGTTTCCGGAGTCGGCACATCTGACGGTAGTAATTGGTTCAAAAAAATACTATTACATAAAAAAATTAAAATAAGTGCATGGTTACAATTCTATATAGATAAAAAAATTATTATTTTATGGCATATTTGTCTGACCACCTTGTAATTAAAAAACTATGTAATTTGATGTAATTACACAAATTTAGTATGTTTGTCCAACTGTATATAATTAGTGTAATTGAATTTTTTTAATTATACAATTTAATTTGTAGGAGATGAAAATTTGTGTAATTACACAATGTAATTACATAGTTTTATTTTTAAAAATTTTTATAATTATAAAAATTATATTTTGTTACGTTTTCAATTGTTCTTAAAACTCTTTTATATTATCTTTTATTTTTCTCTTATTACACCATTTTTCATGTACCCTCTAAAATCGTTTCACATTAACAACGATCTAAATACACTCATATAAAAAAAAATTATTTGTTAACAAATCTGTATTGGATATTATTAACACATTTGTGTTATATATGCATATATCATTTTCTGGTTTCTTTGTTAAATTATTTGTGCTATATATGCATATATTTTT
>JAXCLQ010000857.1:39061-60126 GCA_035584115.1 Cedrela odorata
CGGTCCCATGGCTGCCGGTCCCATGGATTCTGATGGAGAGTTGGCCGACGACAGTCGCGGAGGTAGCGCCTGACCGGAGACTACGGCGCAAACCGTCAGGAAAAGGAAAGCAACAATGGCAGCGCTGGGGTTCGTCATGGCGGAAGGAAGAAAATTAGGAGCGGAAAGAGTGAAGAGTGAAGGATGTGAAGAAGTGGTTAAAGAGGGAGAAGTGGAGAGTGGGAAAAGGGTAGGGGAGATTCATAAATGCGGGCAGAGCAACTACCAACTAATTTTTGTAGTCTTTGTTCAATATTTGCTACCACCGTCTTTAATTTTATTTATTTATTATTATTTAAATCTTAACAATTTAATGGTACAAGATGAATGGATAAAAATTTGTGTTTTAATTATAATTAAAATTAAAATATTTTTTAATTAATAAGCCCAAGTAATTAAATTATTTAATTAATTAAAAAGAATAGAAGGTTAAAACATACAACTTCACTTAATATTTAATTTAATTTTGTATAATACTATATATTTTAATTTAAGTGAGATGACTAATATATATATATATATATATTCAATTAATGAACGATGTAAAATCATTTAATAAATTTATAATTGATATTATATTCATATTTTGATTATCTTTAAATAATTTTTTTTTATTGTAAATTAAAAATATCTCATGATTTAACAAAGCTTAAGTTGATACAAGCAAGGTTGTGTTTGATTGAAGGCTTCTATTTATGTATATATCAAAGTCATATTCTATTTCTCTCAATTATCTTATAATAGTCGAGTTAAATTGGTATGATCATATATATATATATATATATAATAAGTAATATACTAAAATGGATGTATGAATATTGAATATGATCCCAATAACTTTCTGTTTTTCAAAGAAATGATTGATACTAAATGTGGATTTTTTTATTCAAGTAAAATTATAGTAAGGTCAAACACACTTTTCACATCCAATATATCATACATAAATTGTTTTTTACTACCCAACAAACATAATTCGATACAATTAACACACTTTTTATATTTAATACAATTTTAGCTCTCTCACACACACACATGTATGTGGTCACATATATTTGTGTATATATGTATGTAGTCACGTATATTTGTGTATATAATATATACATGTATGTGTATGTATTCATATAAAACATTTAAAAAAAAATTAACCATAGACACAAATTAACATGGTATGATATAATTTTAAAAGTAAAAGTAAAATATTAAGAATATAGACTGTTTTTGTACAAATAATTAAGTACAAAATAAAGTGTATTTAAAATATTGGTGATATAAAAAACTTTGGAAAAGTTAAGAGTTTTGAATGTACGATACATACATTGAATGTATAGTAGACTATCCCATCATTTATATATCCACACATAGATAGGGAGAGAATTAGGAAGGCATATGCGTCACAAGAAAGGCCTCATTTATTTAAGACCTTTGGGCATGACATACGAAGTCTTGTTGGAATACACACACTTTCTTTGCCTTTTTTAGTTAAAATTTTTTTAAAGAAAATTTAATGAAAGTATGTCTTATTTAAAAGAAAAAAAATTAACAAAGAAAGTTTTGTCAATATTTATTTAATAATAATGTTATATATCCTAAAATTTATTCTAAAAATATATATTCAAATGAAGTGGCATTTACTCAACAATAATTTTATGAATATCCTAAAATTTATTTAATATATATATATATATATTTTTTTTTATGTCATTTGAGATACATATTTTAAAATATTTAATATTACTTTTTGTTTAATCAAGTGGGGTTGTGTATCTAACTATACTAGCTTAGCCTTAGTAAGATGTTTGGCTGGATATGATATAATTTCTTCGTAGTTGGGGAAGTTGTAAGTTGATTGATTCATGCCTTGAACTACGTATAAAAGCATTTATGGCATTTCTCCGTTGGATTGGGACATACAACACTGTTTACGTACCATCATTGTTTTGTGGTCTGTATTCAATACCAATAGTACCATCACTATTTTTCGAGAATTGCTCTATAAAGTCAAGCCACATTGCTCTCCATTTCCTTGCAATTTTCAACTCTTTCGTTGTAATTCTTAATTTTTCGTTCCACGTTGATAATCTTGCCTTAATTGAAGTCATGACACTCTTCCTGTCCACAAGCAGAAGAATTACAAAGTCTGCGGAAAGCACAAGAACATCATCCACATGACGAGTGCTGAAACACAGTTTGATGATAAACCAAATATTATTTCAAAAACATTCCTTAATTTTTCAAAAACCCCACATACAAGAAATACTACTTCTGATGAATTTCTAGACCACATACATTCATTCGTGCCATTCAATAAGGAAGATTAAATATATTTGCCCAAATAATAATCTTGACTCCTGAATCGGAAATTTAATTCAAAAGTTGAAATAACTGATCATAATTCCTCAAAGTCATGATTCTCAAAAAAGAAATCATTAGAATGAGTACCTGTGCTTCTAGTTTTCGAGGAAGATGAAGGGCTGATACTGATCTATGACCTCAAAACTGAAAACGCTTATGAACCCATCATCAAAGTTCTCTTGCGTTGAACTTGACTTGAGGCTCATCAACAAGGCTTTAGGATATTGACACAGTTTTACGAGCATGCACAGACAAAAAATAGAATAGAGCTGAGTGCACCAACAGCTTCATTGATATAATTACCGGTTCAACATTTTTTCAAAATCTGGCATCTCTCTTCACATTATCTACATGCATACCTAGCAACTTCAATTCCTCAGTTTCTTCCACATAAAAAGCACAGTTTCCTTTCAAGGAAATAAATCCTGAATATCAAGGATGTCAGCAAGCACACCAGCTGCTGTAGTATCATTTCCGGCTCCAGCTCCTTGAATAACCAATGGTTGTTCACTATAACACCGACTATATATTTCCAACTGCAATTTGCATAGAGAACTGAACGGTCAGTTTTCTACATAATGGCTTAAGCAGGAGTCTATTTTACCACAATATTGATGAAATTCTTAACTATTAATGGACATTAAACACACGTAATATTTATGGTTTTTTAAACTATTTTTTCAAATGCTAGCACTGTTGAACCTGCTTGACAAATTGGCCAATTACCAGAAAGTACACAAAATGAAAGGGAATGAAACCACTTTTTATAAGTGAATGCTATATGAAGTTGAGAGCAGTGATTTCTGTCCCTCTATATTTACCATAAAGAAAACAGCAGTCAAGAGGTCAACACATCAAGGGGCCATTGGTGTCATTTTATTAGTCTCTGCAATGGAAGCCTAAACATCCAGTTTATTTAGCTTCAGTGGAAGTCAAACTCCATCAATTAGTAGTCTTTTCAACTAGGTTTAACAGATGAACCTGAATAAGCTTAGATGTGTGAATGAAGAGATTTTGTACTGCCTCAATTTCAAATAAGCTGGGAAAAATCTAGTTCTTTTGTTTAATGGATATGCTCATCATTTTCCATAAATTTGAAAAACTGAATACCTGTAATAGTGAATGCAATCCATACAATTTACTAGCTCCTAACCAAAAAACCTCAAACTTTTTCTCATCCTCTCTTGGGCATTGTCTCATGTGGCAAAGGGTGGGGTGGAGGTGGGGTAGTTTCCTATGTTTGATATTTACCGGTAAAAAGGAAATTCTAAGACAAAAGAGTAAATCGGAAAATCAATCATCATTTCTTCCTCACCGCACTAGCTGCACAATTCAATCTTTCGCTCTTTCTACACAACAAAGCCATTTCTTCATTTTTCATACAATTCTAGAGCATTATAAACCTTTGCTTCCAGATCCATTTTTACCACACATTTCCATCTTATGCATTTCAATCTCTTTAAAAACAAAAGAGGATCTTACCACATTATCACTTCCTCTCAATCTTCCCAAAGCAGAATTCTTAGGAAGTTCTTGAATCCCAACATGACACCTGCCAAAAAAGCAACGAGTTAATATCTCAAAAAAGAATTTATTATTGGACATTTAACTGAAAAGCTTATTTCTCTCTTCCTAGGAAGAAAGAGTGCTCCAAAATAGGCCACAGTACCAATTTTCTGCCTAGGGATGCCAGTGAATAAGGGTCAAAATTCCTGAGCTGCAAGTCCTTGGGTTTAAAACCTAGAGAGGCTAAAATAAAGAAAATAGAAGATAAGCCACACACACACACAAATTTCTGCCTAGGGATGCCAGTGAATAAGGGTCAAAATTGCTGAGTTGCAAGTCCTTGGGTTTAAAACCTAGAGAGGCTAAAATAAAGAAAATAGAAGACACACCACTTTTCTGCCTAGGGATGCCAGTGAATAAGGGACACAAACACACAAACACACACACACACACACACACACACACACCCCAATTTTCTCCCTAGGGATGCGTCCTAGGGTTTAAAACCTAGAGAGGCTAAAATAAAGAAAATAGAAGATAAGCCACACACACACCAATTTTCTGCCTAGGGATGCCAGTGAATAAGGGTCAAAATTCCTGAGCTGCAAGTCCTTGGGTTTAAAACCTAGAGAGGCTAAAATAAAGAAAATAGAAGAGACACACCAATTTTCTGCCTATGGATGCCAGTGAATAAGGGTCAAAATTCCTGAGCTGCGAGTCCTTGGGTATAAAACCTAAAGAGGCTAAAATAAAGAAAATATAAGATAAGACATGCACACCAATTTTCTGCCTAGGGATGCCAGTGAATAAGGGTCAAAATTCCTGAGCTGCAAGTCCTTGGGTATAAAACCTAAAGAGACTAAAATAAAAAAATAGAAGATAAGACACACACACATACACACACAAACACACTCTTTAAACAGCAAGACAAATACTGTTTTAAACAAAGCTTTAACAATTAAGCATTGAGCAGGGTACCAAGTTTTCTTCAATCTTACTTTCCTTGCTTCATTATTAACTGCAAATAAACTAAACACAACCTGAAAATAAAACAAAATAAAAAACCTTACTGAAAAAGCAGAGCTAAACATAGCCTTATTGTTTGCTAGAATTAAGTAACCCACCCTAACAAGATATAGAAACTCCAACTTAAATAACTGAATATACCTAGTCACTGCCTAGCTTCAAATTAATATAACAGGATCTATTCTTCTATCTCCATGATTATGATGGCAAAAACCTATAGAAAGGCCAAATCTTCTGGTCAAAGTCTGGCAAGGCTGAGCTTAGCCTATTTTGACAAAGCGTAGAGCCAATTCTGAGCTAGATCAGTAATAAACCTAACCAGATGGCCAGGGATATCTTTCCAAGCTGGCCAAACAGTGATAGTTTGTGTGCATGCAGGAAATTTAGATTAAAACTAGAGTTCGGTGAAATTTTTGGGAGCTAAAGTGAATTATATAAAATAAAAGCATGGTATATCACAGCAGAAAATGCTATTAACCTACTGAAGGAAAGCCTTGAATTGATAACTGAGCAAATTTAGACTTTCAAGCAGGGAAATGGAAAACTCCTAATGAATGCACTCACGCAGTTTAATCCTATAAACCATTTAATAAAGTCAGTCAATATTACAGACATTGATTACAGCAACTCGCATGCAATTAGCAATCCTGACATAAGGACACATTTAGATACTCAGGTACCTGTAAGGGTTTATGCTAAATGTAATTCGTAACCACAAATTTAATCATATTAGGATGATAACTACTGCAAATTCAAGCAGGTTTGTCCCCAAGTAAGAATTACCTTCTATGTATCACAATGTTAACAGTAAAATTACTGTAATACATACGTAAATAATACAAATTTTTTTGCTGAATCAAGATAAGATGCTGCATTCAAAACTTAAGCACATGCATAACCTCTATAATAAACTAGGGTAAATAGCGGAGTTTTTGCTGTGAAACAACCTAGTCGAGTATGACCAACCAAGGGATGTTGTAGACAGTCTTTCAACAGTAAAAACAAGGGCAGCCCAAATCGTACAACTTGTGTAGGCACATGGCTGGTGTATTGACTATAACTCTGAACCTTTATCTTCAAAGTAAGATTGTATTAAAATGCTAAGGCCCAAACATATAACTACGTAAAAATAAATAAAGATATTTACCAATGAGAACACAATCATTATGTGTATGATTCCGTAATTTCGAAATTAGGATAATGAGTTTGTTTGACAGTGGAAAAACCACAAAAAAGGAAAATAATTATCAAGCTTGCAAATATGTGAAAGATTCATAAGAAAATTCATATAGCAATTTCAATTTACACATTATAAGCAAATGAGGGTACATTTTTTCATAGTTGTCTCTATATGTGTGTCAAACACAGGTAGACACATGTATTACGTCTCCAGCACATTGAATTTCCAATAGGACAAACTGCCCTACATTTGATAATGCTTTCATCTCCCAGTACTGATTCTCTAATAAAAATCATAAGGTTTGTAAAATCTATCTATTCAAAAGACCAATCAATTCACTTACCCAACTTCAACCTTCACTTGTTTTTCTCTTTATTTAAATTGAATACTTGAACCTCAAATATTCAATGTTAATTGCATATACTTCTGAAAAATTAATATGGTTAAGAATTACCAAATTATTGTATAACTTCATATTCATTAAGAGAGAAGAGAACGTTACTAGATTCTCAATGTACTGTACCGGAGTATGAGGGGTGCAGGGGTGTTATTGCTAGATTCATTTTGGAATATATGAGTATCTTAGTGTGAATTTCATAAAATTTTGTAAAGAGCAGTCATAATACCTTGAGCCCTCGATTACACAGACATAACGGAGCACATTCCCATTCAGAGAAGCCTTTCTAACTCTCTCCTCAATATCATTATCTAGCAATGGAAGCCCAATGCTCATGAAGTCTTCCACAGGCATTACACCGGGTCCCATTTCTTCAGGGTACAAACTCTCAATCTATGAAACAGAAATAAATATTACAAAAAAAAAAATCAGTAGATGCAGGACTAGGTCTTGTATAATTTAAGATTTGTAAGCCTGTCAGGAGTTGAAAGATTGAACTAAGCAAAGCCATTATTAAATGAGAACAAATAAACAACTAACTGCACCTACTTTGATGCTATCTATGTTGATTCGCCTTCCTAGAACTCGAGAAAGGATCAAAGCCTGTTTTAACATCAAGAAAGAACAAAAAATGGCATGTAAGTATAATGCAAGAATTTATGTTTATCCATAATCCAATTTTCGCTTTAACAAAATTAATTGCTTGACAACCCCTGATGTTGTAAATCTTGAAGTCATGATCATTTGATCCAATTATATGACAGTCTCATTACATCAAAATCAGTTATGACTTACAAGAAGTTTGTCCAACTGCTAAATTTAATAAGCCTTAGCATACATCAAGTCATAGAGGAAAAATAACATGAACCAATTATTCTTGACGTATCAGCTGATTTAAAAAGCAAACAAAGACCTTTTAGGGAGTCAATACACTGCACACCACAAAATGTATATTTATGACTATTTGTGCATGCTTCTAAGAAATAACCAGATTCTTTTGCTCATCACAATATTATGGGATCAAATGATCCTCTAAGACATGATTCATCAACAAGGACATGCAAAATTAATAACAAGGATCATTCATGTGTGTATATAAGATATGATCATAAGATTCATCTGACAGATGGCAAATATTTTATATCTAATTACATTAGAGCCAAATCATGGGGACCTAAAATAGCATAAAAGTAACTCAACAACCATATTGGGAACATAAATATCTAGACCTTCCGAGCAACGTCCATCCCACTGAGGTCATCGCGTGGATCTGCATTAATAATCTTAATTAAAGAAACTATATTGATAAAAACTTGAGTTTTAATATTGAAAGTAACAAAAAGTTGAAACATTAAATAACAAGATAACAATACTTGTATAGTAAGTAGTAATTGAGAAGAACTTATCACAAAAATTTCTTTTCCTTTCAAGCTAGTACCCTCGAGTGAGGAGCTTGTGTACTTGTGTTTTGAACTATTTAAGGCCACAAGAATTTGCATGTTGCATAATTATAATATGTATAATTAATGCACGGTAATAAATGCACATGCGAAATGTAATCTCAACCATTTAATATACATCAATCCAACAATATAAAAATGGTGTAACAATTTGTCTAAAAAATAAGGGCCCCCAATCCTAAACCTTAATTAAAATAATCAAATATCAATCTTATTTCATAATTGGGGCCTCCTCAAAATTACAGGTGCATCAGAAATTAACATGATTGGTATCAGTCATTACTTAAGCTTCAAATCTAACTTATTTGGAAAATTAATAATGGAGAGTTTGTACTTTATTATTTACAATCAAGTGCAACAGAAAAAAAATAGGCAGTGTATGAAAGTTCTTGCTTTGGTTGCATTTCATCGTTATTTTGCCTCAACAAATTCAGAGTCCATCAAATGTAATTAAAGAGAACAGGATCTTATTCCAAATAAAAGAAACTTCCTTTTTTTAGTTTAGGTTCCCCAATCACTAAATGCTTAGTGCTCAGAAGCATCTACCTTTTCCCTAACCATGTTCTAAGTATTTCTTCCTTTTTCTCTTATTTGATATTCAAAGATTCATCATAACATATGATGTACTAAATCATGGCCATTTAATCTCAAATACGATGCACATTTATTGTTTAACATATTTTGTAGCTATGTGTTTGCGTCTGTTGGCTACATTTGTTTGCTTTATAAATTTTGGAATTTACTGTAACCACATAGGTTTCTATTTCTGTCAGAAACTCTCTTGCTTCTATTAGGCCTCATGACTTTTTATACTCCTCCAGATGGTGTTATGTTCAATTACCGAATTTGCGTGGATATACTTAATTGGTCAATGGAGGAGGTGAATTGGGACCCTCATTCCACTTCTCTGAATACTTTACTATGAGTTTAGATCTTGTAACTTAAAACTTCAACACAAATACCTGAACATTCATTCAATTTAATCCAACAGTCAAAGGATAATGTTGGATTAAATGGAACAAATTGCTGAGAATTTGTGTTACAGTTTGAAGTAAAAAATTAAAGTGAAAAGATCTTGACTCATTTATTAATAATTTGTTCCAATTATCTTATTAGTTATGATCTCAAGTTTGTGCTTCATTAGACTAGCAATGGACTTCATATATTATTTTCCCTTGAATACATCTATTTATCCAAACTAGTCTTAGTAAAAATTTAACCAAACAGTACATCCCTCAAAATTTCTAAATGATAATTTTTTTTTATAACTGATTGGTCACTGTCACTTCAGCTTCTGCTTAGTAGTATTATGATTATCAATTGTTTCAAATATCTTAGGAATCAAAACCAATTGTTTTTCTCCTTACTGCTGGAAGAGTCGATGGAGATTGGGCATGGTAAAAATTAAACAGTGTCCTAATTGGTTATTTTCATCCTTCAGGCTTCAATCTACTGAGCAACAGTGGAATGCATGGAGTTCTTTCAAATGTTTTTGTATTTTCTTCATCCTTAAACAAACATTTTATTAGAGCAAAGAAAATATATTCAAATAAAATTGAACAAATTGAAAATCATAGGAAAACTTTCAGAAAACTCAACAGATAGCCCAGAGCCTCCCTAGGTGTTAATAAAAGAGGGCATCAGACTTTTGAAATTGTTTAAAGAAGAATATTTTTAACCAAGTACTGAGAAAATGATAACTCAGAAAAGAAAAATGCATCATACTTTCACTTGAATCATTCAAAAGACATCCCTTCACTAGGATTGCTTTCTTTCAATATCATTTTGTTTTAAGCCCTTTCCTAAGTGTAATAGTAATTTCTTTGGGATAGAAATTTAATCTGATTATAAATGATAAAAATATCAATCAAGATCCACTTCATCCCCCCTAGGTAAACAACGATATAACTTACAAAGTCGCCTATTAAAAGTTAAAGAAATCAAAAGAGATGTAGCGGAACCATATTCACATTATGTTGCACTTCATATTCACATCGAACAGAATAATGATTCATAAATAATTAATTTAGAGTTGAGGAAAGATGAGAAAAAGAGATGGTTTTGAAACATCATCTGTCATTGACATCATTTTCATAAAGAAATACATAGAAAAGAACAGTACAATTCAGAAATAGCATGAAAATGATACTATATAATACATGCATGAATATTGGGGAAGACGATATTGTAGCAAAAAAACAAATTTCACCAGACACTAAAAATAGTATGAATTCAATCTTTTAAAAAAATTTTCTGTATGATTTCTATTATTAAGAGTGGAAAGCATTATATAAAAATTTGTATACATGCACACACATAACTAGAAAAATGCAACAGAAACGCTCATAAAAAATTATGATTTACAGCAAATGTAGAAATTTAAAATCAAATTAAAACCTGGTTCAGTATATCCCAGGCTTTTAGCAGCTTTAATAACTTCGCTTAGTGGTTTCCCATCTTCAAGCTTGCTCATTACATACCCCAATGTACCTATTACAAACATATTATGCAAATCATAGCCAAAATTCATATATGAATGATGGTTGTGCCAAATTGAAAGCGGGTCTCAGGAAAAACATGAAATAAGTATGTGAAGGTAGAATGAATATTTCAACAGAATTAATACCACTCAGACTTCCAACAATACGATGGACAGGGTCCCCCGATAAAAGAATGCGGTTTAAGGATGCTATGACAGGAAGGCCAGCACCAACCTATCAAGAAACAAACATCAATAAGTAGAAAATAGTTAAGACACTTCAATTAAATCTATCAATCCATATACCAAATATGCCAGAACATAAAACATATTTCCAGCTAATGGTACAATAACAAACTTATTTCACTGCCAGCAAGGCTTACGAAGAATGCATATAATTCAGCATATTCAATACTATGGAAAACTTATGAAATCTACAGTTCTGAGAGTAAACTCTGCCATGAAAATCACACAAGTTGTAAAGGAGAGGGGAAGAGAGAGTCAAGGAGAGTGAGAATAGAAATGAACACAAGGTTTTAGGTCCTAAAAATCTTATATGCTGAACAGATTAACATCAGACGTTGAAACATAGATACTCTGTCATTGGGAGCTGACAAAGTTTATATAATCTAAAAAATATCCAAGGAATACAGGAATTACTAGCTGAGAATCCAGTTCTTTAGATTTAAAACAAGATATATATTGCTTATATTACTATGAGAACCTGATGATGCTTTTCCTATCCAAATGACTTTTCGTAACAATGTCCCTCAACTACATAACGATTATTGAGTATTCTTTTTAAAAGCTCAAGTGGACTATCTTAGCCTCACAATCTGTCACCAGAAATTCTGTTACAGAACCACACATATCACAAGCTTCAAAGTATAAGGCACTAAATTGCAATTTCTATGTCCAGGCATTACCTGATATAAAAGGATCTAGCATTGAGTAATGAGTATTGGTTTCACAATAAGCAATGATAATACATGGATAGCATTAATATAATTACAGAATTGATGATCAGAATTCATCCCTGCACTCAATCCATGGGCTGTAGCACATTCGCATCTTTTACTACTCAGTTTCAACCGCATTTCCTTTTAAGAAACTTCAACAAATAGCACTATTAGCACCATCAAGAAAAAACTTCACTCACAGTTGACTCATGCCGAATACGCCGAGGATGTGAGACCAATTTGTCATAATCCTCCTACATGACAAAGTAGCAATAAATTTTAAAGATATTTCACATTCAATAGCAACAACTTGTTAAGCATGAATAGTGAACAAAGCAGGATGGCAAATAAGAAAGATTTTCCCTCAATAGAAACATCATATGTGCTCTTCTGATTCCCTTAATGAACATAATGTGTGATTTAATAGCTCTAGGGATATTTCTTTTATCATTTGATATTTTTATAAGATTTAACACCAACAATAAGTCATCTAAATTTGGTAAAATGAAAATTGGAACTGCCTCCAAAATTTACGGCATGCATAGTTTTATGGAAACGATCACAATGTATCTATTCCTATGGATGACATTACACCTAAAATAATATATGGAAACAACCAAAAAAAAATGATGCAATCATAGAATGACCATACATGTCCAAAAGTTACCAACTACAACCTAAGATATGCATCCTAAAGTTATTACCATTGTAGATGTAAGAGGCTTCTTATTTGCCAAGACAATGCAACAACCCAAATCAACCACTTGAGTTAATACTCCAACAATCTCAGAACTGGCTGAGCAATCGACAAATGCCAAACCTGTTACAAGAACAAATTACCGAGCTTCAAATAATGTCAAATGATGGAAATGAATGAGAAGATTCTCTAAACCCGATAACAACAATGAAACTTCATTGCTTGAACAGTAAGATAAAAAAGTTTAATGTATACAAACGCTGGTAACATAATAAATGTCAGAAACCTGTTGATTTTCCCAGCACAGATGCAATTTCTATAACTTTTCCTCTCAGCTCTGAATCCATAAACAGTTGGCATTCGCCTTTATTAAAGAAATAACAGCAAATAAAAAACAAAAAAAAGGCATGAGAAATAAACAAAATAGTAATCTATACCCAACACCACAAAAACCATACTGTAAGATTACCAAAACCGCTAAGTGTTGAGAGAGAAAAACTATCCGACTTGACCCGGCAAATTTCCGATAAAAAGTGATCGTTTAACTCCTTTGCCAACACATCCGACGCAACAACCAATGACTTACTGTCGCACACTCCCACCACCCGTAAATGAACTCCCTGCCACGCAAACACAGTACAATTAAACCAAAGCTAATAAATTTCCAGTGCTTTTCCTTTCAAACAAAATTTAGAAGCAAAATTAACCATTAGATGATGAGTTCCCACAAGGAATATCAGAAGAAATCAAAAAATGATTCATCGCATAAATATACAAGTTAATTTGTCGGAAATGAATGGCTTCTATTTTTTTTTTTTCAGAAATTAGAAAAAATGTAATACCAGTTTGGCATGAAGCGATCGGCAGGAGACAATGTGTTGGAGGAGCTGACGTCCAACGCCACCGCAACCTATCAGAATCAGAGGGATATTCTTCATTGTCGCCATCTTCGACTGACGTTTGGGTCTGAGTGCGACTATTCTGCCTCAGTTTCTTTTTCTTAACTACTCTGTGGAGACTCGGAGCAACCGGTACGACTTAAGCAGGACCTATTCATTACAAAGGAGCAAAATATGTCCTTTTTTGTTATTCTTTTTAAAATGGGACTCATCCTTTTCTCCCATATTTAAAAAAAGAATTGTGACATCTAGACCCATATTTTGGAAATTTGACAAAAATTCCCAAAATTTTCATAAATAGTCATATATACACTCATACGATGCATTATATACTTGATAAAACCAAAAAATGTGGCAGTATGTACTTTAATATTACGTCTATAAAAATCTTTAATCACATTGCTATAATTATCCCAATAAGAAAAAGATTGAACTGCAAATTCATTTTACAAATTAAAAAAAAATAGAAAATCAAATTATTTTCATTTTAATACAAATTAACATAACAAAATAAAATTCCTAAAATAATGATGACATGATTTGAGTCTAAAACAAAAACAAATAATGATGACATGCTACCTCCCAAATTTAGTTAACGAATAGGTTCTTGAAGTTATTAGATTCAATTTATGCGATATTATAGTGAGAAAATTACAAATAAATAAATAAATAAATTAGTCGCGTGTGCATTTTATTTGAAATATAATCTACGAGTGCCAATTAGATCAGCATGTCAAATTTATATATAACAAAAACATTCTAACTTGTGTTTACTTCCTATTTACTTCTTATTTTGTTGACAACAACAATATTCTCTCACGAAATACTCAGGACACGTGTCACGATAATAGAATGATATAATTTCTCTTACATTTTTATGTCATCATGGTCTAAGCCAAACGAGGACACTATAGTAATTAAATACTCAACGCTTAAGGTGAGAAGCTGCCACGTGTCTCACAAAACTAAATTCTCTATTATAAAAGAGACATTAAATCAATGGGGGAGGGATTTTTCCTCTTTCTTGGTGCTCTTCCATTTAACACTGTATTACTTAAAACCAGTCTCTGACCATTTAATCTCTTTCTACATGTTTTATGACTGCACTTAAATCCTCTTTGCTTACTTAAGAGTTGGAGAATTATCACCAGTTTTCTTGCTGACACCTCCTAACATTTTTGGTGTTCACAAGTGTGGTTGATAAATTTGTGGCATCTTGTATTTATGAAGGTAGAGGATCATCATGATGGCTTCAAAATATACTTTGAGTGTGTCTGACCCACAATGATTAAGGATTACATAGTAGGCTGAGTATATATCTTAGGCATGTTCAACTGAGAGTGACCAAGAACCATCAACGTGGCCTATAAAGGTTCTCTCTTTAAATATCGCCAGCTTCTCTGATTTGCTTTATTAAGATTTTTTTTTGTCTTTTGAGGGTTCATCAGAGACTTAATTTACATTAAGCGTTAGAAGGATATCTTGGGTATTCTTTAAATGTTGTTATTGGATTTGAAGTTATTTTATCATTGTTAAACTAAGCACATTATTTGTTTCCATATATATAAATTTTAGTGTTGGATTCAAAATGAAATTTCAGTAGTAATATCTGACGCCATCTATAGGAATGATGTGGAAAACGAAGGGTAAAATGACTAGACCGATTAATACCAATTTGGAGAATTGTTGTCTAGAGGGTGTAAGTGCCCAAGGGTTAGTAGATTTCCATGCAAAGAAAAATCGACCATACAATGCATGTAAGAAAATCATCGACTGATTACAAGGAATATCAGAAAGGCTGAGTTAGCAGAACAACTTAAGGCAATGGCCAGATGAAATGAACTTTTAGAAGCCCAGATGAAATCCCTCAAATAGAGCATCAATCTTAACAAGATATGGAAACTTTTCACTAGGGATTGCAGCATGATATTTTAGATGTTCAAATGACTCACCAACAACCTCAAGATACCAATCCTTAACCATTGCTTGAATGACATTAACCTACACAATTACGTCGTTCTGATGATAAAGTAGATGAAGTGACCATATCACGAAGAACTTCAAAAGCTTGAAATGTTGATACATGTCACGATAGAGGGAATCAACATGATAAGAGGATAGATGAAAAAGGTCAAGGATGAGGCAAGGATGCAAGAAGAGTGAGAGCGAGGAAAGAAAATGATACATTTAACAAGAACCATCTTTTACGATAACAAATGAGGAAAATAGAAGAGCAAGTCCAAATGCTACAAAAAACCCATCGCACTCTCATGCATACATGAAATCCACTCAAGTAGATTCAGTCGCCTTTGATTGATAGAATATAAGGCATATTGCCACTGCAGAGGTTCAAGATGTTAGTGAATGCTCTAAAACTCATTTGCATTATCAGGTTCAGGATTATGAATCTTATATTATTTTATATTATTAATAAAAGAAGAGTTCTTTATTCACATACGCAGACTGCTTTTTTTTTTTTTATTAAATCATACTATACATTAAAACATGTATGTGAATTGTCTAAATAATTCATTTAATAGTTAAATAAAATTATTAAAGTCATTCCCTATAGACGTGATATTGATTGGACAGTCATATCACATAGTAGGCATACTAGATGTCGTCAATGAATATCATGGAATAATATTAGTATGAGAGATAATGAGAGTCATGTTATAAGGGCATTAGTATGGAGAAATAGTCAGAGAATTATTTTTCGAACATGACTAAAGAACGATAAATCACGTGGTATGTATGTAGTCAATGATTTATCATTAGTTATACTAGTGTGCAAAAAGATCTTCTGACCTAAGACATTAGAGTTAGAGTTCATATGAATACGCATGGTTCATATGGTGTATCTGTACGGGATTAGCCATGTTCTGTGTAAAAGCTAGTTTGGTTGTACGTTATTCATATTAGCCTCCGAATAATGGTCAAGATGAGGTCTTTTAACTCGATAATTAAAGTAAAAGTTTTCACTAATTCTCACTGCATCGAGTTCCTAGACAAGTGTCGATAAATATCTGAAATTAAAAGTCTCTAACCAGAGCAAGTTTAAAAACCCCATACGAAGAGCTTGTGTTGGAAAGTTCAGGACATATTGATCAACATTTCGTAAAAAAATTGAGATTAGAGTTTTGACGTCCATGAACTCTTCATCAATTAAGATTGGACAATTAAAAGATTTTATCCACACAACATGTTTAATCAGAGTAAGGTTTGATGAAGAAATTCTTCATTGTAGTTTAGGGGCTATAGCACATTGCTAGATGTTATCCATAGTCATTGAGTTTGTTGAATAGTTCAAAAATTTGAAGAGTTTAGAAATGACTTGCAACTAATTTATAGTGAACCTTCATGGTTACACCAATATCCTAGTGCAATAGGAAGCTATGGGAGATAATTAAATATTATCCAGATGAGGACTAGCATCTTTAGGGGTAATATAAGACTGAAATATATATATATATATATAAGTGTTATATATATATATGTATATATATATATATTAAGAATTTTTTAAGTTGTTAAAGAATTAATCATTTTATACTTTTATGTAATTTAATATAAATTACATGTTTAATGAATAATATTAATTATCTAAGGACCAAAAAGTTATGAAAAATTATTTTTCATAACCTTGAATTAATTATAAATTAATTTTACATTATGAATAGTTTCCTTAATGGTTAAGGAAAGCAAAAAGTGTAATTATTAATTTTGCAAAGAGTTTGTCAAATTAAAATATTTGCCAAGGAGTCCAAGTGTAAAAGGACACTTAAAAATCCAATTTTTGCATGTGATGTGTACAATTGCCAACAATGTGATCCTTTTAATAAAACTACATAAATGGATGAAAATTAGATTAGATTCCATGGTGGGTGCATTCAGTCAAGGTTAAGGACATGATGAAAAATTATTTTTTATTTTGTTTTAATGTGTTAATTATGTGAATTAACATGAAAATGGACGAATGGTGATGGAAAATGTTGAATCTTCCTTAATTCCATAAACTTGGCCATGTTGTGTTGGTTATGGAAAATGTGTTTTCATTGTGCCATAATATGTTTAAGTGTGTTAAACATGTTAATGTATCAAGTGTTGGTGCATTGAAAACATTTATGCAATAAGATTGACATATATGTGTGATTAAGGAGAAAATGTACATAAAAATGTTGTGTTTATTTTTACCATGATATGACATGATTTATAAAATTGGCAACAAAATGTTGTTATTGTATGTTCATATGATGAATTAATTTACTTAGTGTGAATATGCAATTTTGAATTGTGTAGGAATTGTATTTAAATTATTTAAATACATGAATTTGGTTTAATGTTTTATTTATATATTTAATTTGATTAAATGCATACTTATATGTGTATTTTGATATGCATATATTAATTATATATTTAACTTAGTGTATGTGTATATATTTATGTTAGAGTTGCCTAACGTAGCAGAAATTAAGTTTGCATTATTTTGGATATAATTTAAAACTTTTCAAGTTAGAACAACTTACTTGTTATTTGAATTTGTCACACAAGTTCAAGATTTGAAGCTTGAGGAGTGCTAGGAGAACTCCTTCTATGTATGTCCACCCTTAATTTAAGCTTAATTGAGTTAAAAATAAAAATTGAAGAAGAAATTAGCAAACATTTGCCTTTGAACTCTCTCAGCCAACATGAAAATGAAACATACTTCCTTTTCTTTGTTCTCGGCCAAGCTTATAAAATAAAGGCAATCTTTCATTTTTAAATGTCTCTCGACCAAAACCAAAATTGCACTCAATTTTTTACTTTTTTAAAGGCATTAAAACATAAAATATATATACTTTTATTTTTCAATCACATGGCTAAAAAAAAGTCTTTCATTTCCACTTTACTAATACATGGCCAATATAATTATCATATTTATCCATACACTTAAATACAATAATTAATAAATACTAATTACTAAAATACCCTTTATCATAAAACCCTTTTATGAAATTTACCATAATGCTATTGTATTTAAATATTAATAATTAATAAATAAGCACTTTATTAATTAATTATTATGGTATTGCCATAATACCTTTATATGGATAATTTATTAATTAATTATTTCAACACTTGGAATATTACTTAATTAAGTTCCTTATCAATTTAGGTGCGACTCAATAGTTTCACTATAAAGTAGACAGTAGACGTACATCAAATTTCGAATTTAACTCTTTAATTCATTCGACATTCGGTAAATCATCTCATGATTAATTAAATGAATTAAACTATGTAATTCACTTAATATTTAATAAATCATCTCATAATTAATAAAATATGTCTACAAATTAAGATTAACATTTAGCAATGTATCATGGCCACCTAAATTATAATGAAGTAGGAAGCTTCAATACAAACATTTTCGTAATTAGTTATTGTGCAATTTTATCCTTTTGTTATACTTGCTCTGATTGGATCAAGGTCATGGTTAACTGTCAAAACCTCTATTTCCAATACTAAGTATAATGAATCTAGAGATCATGACTCATTCAGTGTACCATCATTGAGAACTCTTTCTCAATTCTACATTGCACCTTGGCCAATGATTTCTTAAGACATATCTCTATCATTCACATAGAGCAAACTCCCACAATGTACTTAGAGTGGCGAATCCTTTATTGAATATTCATCTATCTTCATGAGTGTCGTACCATGCCTAATAACTACTCATAATGAACTTAATGTTTCATCTTGAATTAGTATCAAAGTACAACATTTCACCCACAAAATGACTATAATATTCTCAAGTCTAAGAATCATTTAAACTACTGATACGAACAATGTCTAATTGACAGTAAAGTACAATTACTATTTGAACATTTCTACTGTGAGTCAATTCAGTGAACTCATTCTCTAATGAGCACCTACACACTTGCCTTACTGTCATCACACAAGTGGTCTATGAGAACAACCACATATTTAACAAACAGGCATAGTGTCACCACACAATTCAATGTATCAGTCTATCAGGTACTATAAAAGCTCCACTTTATAGTTCTATGACTGAGAATGTTTAAAAATGATGCATCTAATATATCTATCTCATAAGTATGATCTCATCATAATTAGATATATATTGCAAACATTCTATAGACTTTATCATTGTATATATAAACATGTAAATAAATGATGAAAGAAATTACCATAAAATATTTATTTCATTACTAAAAGTAAAGATTTACAAGAGATAATGCCCATCACAACAACATGTGATTGGTTTGTAGGGCATAATTCTTACAATCTTCCACATACACTCAAAGCCAATCACCTTTATGCCTAAGACCCATTTTCTCAAAATGTCTTTCTTGCATCTTCTATGATAAAACTTTGGTGAGTGAATCTGCTATATTTTTATTAGTAAATACTCTAGTAATTTAGAGGTCACCTCTTGAAATAATCTCAAGGATGAGATGAAATCTTCGTAAGATATGTTTGGATTTTTGATGAGACCTCAGTTTCTTTGCTTGCGCTAAAGCTCCATTGTTATCGCAGTACAATAGAACATAATTAACAATGGTAAAAATCACACCAAATTTAGTAATGAACTTTTTCATCCAAACACCCTCCTTTGCTGCTTTTAAAGTCGCAATATACTCCACTTCAGTAGTGGAATCAACAGTAACTTCTTATTTGGAACTTTTCCAATTTACTACTCTACCATTCAAGACATACACATATCCTGAAGTAGATTTGCTATCATCCTTATCAGACTAAAAACTTGAATCAGTATAACCTTCAAGTTTCAAGTTTTCTCCTCCATATATAAGATACATCTCTTTAATCCTTCTTAAGTACTTAAGAATGTTCTTAACTGCAATCCAGTGACCCTTACCTAGATCTACCTAATATCTGCTTCTAACACTTAGAGCATATGCTATATTAGGCCTTATACATAGCATAACATATATGATAGATCCTATAGCCGAAGCATATGGAATTATACTCATGCGTATTCTCTCATCTTCAGTTTTAGGAAACATTTCTTTGGAGAGATAAACTCCATGACTCATCGGCATGTGTCCTCTTTTGAAGTTTTCCATGTTAAATCTTTTTAGCACTTTATCTATATACATTGACTGAGTCAAGCCTAACATCCTATTCGATCTATCTCTATAGATCTTTATCCCCAAAATATAAGATGCTTCACCCAGATTTTTACCGATTGTAGCATCCCAATATCATTCCCAATTAATAATATGTCATCCATATATAATATTAGGAATGTAATCTTGCTCCCACTAACCTTCTTATAAGCACACGAATCATCCTGGTTTTGATAAAATTAAACGATTTGATTATCTTATCAAAATGGATGTTCCAAGAGCAAGAGGCTTATTTAAATCCATAAATGGATCATTGTAGCTTGCATACTTTATGAGACTTTTCAATGGATACAAAACCTTCAGGTTGTATTATGTACACATCCTCTTCTAGGTTTCCATTAAGGAAAGTTATTTTAACATCCATTTACTATATCTCATAGTCATAGTATACAACTATTGCCAAAATAATTCAAATGGATTTAAGTATGACTACTGGTGAAAAAGTTTCACCAAAGTTAACTCCTTATCTTTGACGATAACCTTTTACAACTAATCTTGCTTTATATGTTTCTACCTCTCCTGTAACTCCAGTCTTTCTTTTAAAGATCCATTTGTAACCTATAGGTACAATACCTTCGAACATATCAACTAAAGTTCAAACTTGGTTGTGATACATAAAGTTCATTTCGGATTGCATAGCATCAAGCTATTTTTTAGAATCGATACTAGCTATTGTTTCTTTGTAGGTTTTAGGAGCTTTATTCGATGTAAGGTAAATTTCATATTCAGCTTGATTAATATGTCCTACATATCTTTCAGGTGGTCTTGAAATTCTTGTCAACCTACGAATTTATGTGTTTACTTTTTCTTAAATAGGTTCCTCCAGACGTGTAATAGTAGGTTGTAGTTCGAAAATTTCCTCAAGTTTTATCTTTTGTTTACTATATTCTTCTATTAAAAACTCTTTTTCTAAGAATATAGCA
>JAXCLQ010000881.1:0-60008 GCA_035584115.1 Cedrela odorata
TTACAAAAATTATATATATACATAAAGATGATATCCCTAGACCGTATGACACGATTGGTTCTAGGGCATATCTCCAATAGTAACCTTCAACAGTAGACTTATAACCTCATCTATTAAAATTAAAACCCTGCGTATCAAATATTTACTGAATAGCCGAGGCAATAAGGCAATACTTTAAGCCATCATTTATTTAAGGTACATTTTTAACATATATTTATTTAATTATTTTATGTTTCCAATTAACCATTATCTATACAACACTAACAGTAAATTATTGGAAAGAATAATAAACAAACAAATAAAAAAATGACAACAGCGCCGTTTTCAAATTTGTTTTGTTTTGGTGTAGAAATCACAGAACATGTTTTAAGAGTAGGATTTCTTTGTCTGTTGAGACTTTGCTCTAACATTGTCATGTCCTGTTAAATTTTTTACTTTCTATTAGGAACTAGATGAATTGATAGATTTTATATCAAAAAACAGTGTTGATACAAGTTATAGAACTCGATAGAGACTTTACGCCAATATAATACCTATTGGAGGCTTGAGTGCAAATCAAGAATGGAAAGACAAGAAAACAATCTCGCCGCCATACTGCTGCCAACTTGTGGCTCGAGTGGCAGATGCGGATGAGTTCTAGAGTCTCAAAGCCAACTTGCTAGTCACCTATGGCCCAAACGGATTTTCAGAGATGTAAAGACAGTGTCTCCATGCCAACCTCATTTCACGTTGTGGCTCAAGAAGAGAATAAATGTTTTCACAAAACCTGTGTGTCAAGTTCTCGCTGACCCATGGCTCGAGCGAGCTTCTTAGCTGGACAACCCGCCAAGATAGAGCCAACCTGGCACTTTAGTGGCTCTACAAGAATTTAAGATGAGTATGGTAGGTGAAATAATGTTTTTCTTAGGTTTGTTGATTAAACAATACAAGCAAGAGATGTTTATGATATCAAACTCGTTAACAATGTGACAAAACCCAATACCAAACATAGTATTGAACCGCAAATCTTCAAAATGCAAGTTTGTTGAGTATTGACTTGTTACCTAATAAGATAAGAACCAAGGACTACAATAGTTGAAAACGCCATACCAAGAATCTCAAGAACAGCTTAAGAATCTAAGTGATAAGTCTGGTTATTTGAACGCCACAAGAATAAACTTGATAAGTTCAAGAATAAAAGAAAAAAAATAGTTCTCTAATATTATTCTTGACTTATATATTTGTTCTTTTATATAGAATTTCAAAATTTAACCTAGATTGTGGAATTTGAATCATAAAAGAAAAACAATTAAATTAGAAATTTTACTTAGAAAATGAAACTACTAAATCAAAAATTTGACTTAGAAAATGAAAATTCTAAACTAAAAGTTTGACTTATAAAAGGAAACTATTAAACTAGAAATTTGACTCATAAAAGGAAACTTCTTCTAGAGCCTTAATCATAGTGACTAAGTTCCCCTTAGACTGATTTTGACATATGCTGGGCTCTCGTGTGTTTGTCGTTTCACCAATTTGTTGAATCGGCCCATTTAAGTCTTCTTTAAAACGCTTGGCCTTAAGTTTTGTGATCTGCTTACTTGGCAAGCTCAATAGATCTTGTAGCTGCTGTCTTTGAGTTCCTCCAAGCCCACGTGTGAGTTCCCCTTCTTTTATGCGTGGTTGTGCAAGCTAGCTTGCATCATTCTTCCCTTCTTAAAGAAGATTTGTTCGTAAAGCATCACCTACAATAAAAATTCTGAATTTCTTTTCTTCCTTTCTTTTTTCCTTTTATTTCTTTTCTTTATTTATTTCTTATCTTTATATCTTTCTTTTCTTTCTATTTTCTTCTTTCTTTACTATTCACAATTTTTTTTATGGAACCAGAAATAAGAAGTATAAATTAAGAAAAACTAAAGCAAGAAAAAAAAATTGAACCAAAAAAAATTCAATCCCAAACCAAAAACTAAAAAACCCTAATTGGATTAGATTAGGAACAAAAGAATCCCTAAAAACTCTAATTCAAAATTCAGCTACCTAATAATTTTTTTTTTGGTATTTTCAGAATTCTAATTCAGGCAACAATGATCAATAAAATAATTTAAGGATAATCCAAACTTGTTTTAGAACCAAAGCTTTAATACCAACTGATATGAAATATAAACCTCGCCAACAACCTGACAAAATCCAATATCAAACGTAACATTGAACTGCAAAATCTTCAAGACACAAATTTATTGAGTCTTGACCTGTTACCTAATAAGATAAAAACTAAGAATTACAGTAGTTAAAGACGTCACACCAAGAATCTTAAGAACAACTTAAGAGTCTAGGTCATAAGTCTGCTTGTTTGAACACCACAAGAATAAACTTGATAAGTTCAAGAATCGTTTCAAGATTGAAAGAAAAAAAAATATCTAGAGGGATGGTCATACGTACTATCCTTAGATACTAGAGTTATAGATTTGGGGCTTTTACGGCTCCTTATCTCAAAGATGTATTCTGACTGTCTGTGACACACTAGCCAAGATACCAAAGCTATAGATTCGGGGCCCTTGCAACCACTTGTCTTAGAGATATATTCCAGCTATCTGTGATACCGCAGGCTAGGATACAAAAGTACAAATTTAGGGTCTTCATGATCCCCTATCTCAGAGATATATTTTAGCTGTCTCTGATACCGCAAGCCTGGATATTAGAGCTTTTGTTTTACTGATTTCAGATGACACAATTTTTAAAATGATTTTATTATAGTAAATATATTTATGCTGATATTCTTCTAAAGTTGACTTTTATCATAACAGAAAGGTTTAAGCATGATGTGTTTTCAATTATATAACGATATCGGTATTAACGTGATTTTAATTATAGCAGATGGTGAATATAATTATGATTTTAAATTTTGCATTGAATTTTAAATATAGCAAAATTTATTTTTCCTGTAATATAATTTCTTACATTATATCTATCCACTCACTAGGTCTCCAAAGACTCACTTCTCACATTTCTAGTTTTGTAGGTTAGATAATCAGTTAGAAAGAGAGGAACGTTATAATAGAGAGTTATAGTTAAAGCTAGGCATATATAAATATAAATATTGTACTCATACATCCTTGTCTAGTCCATATCTAAGACTACACATTTGACCGGATAGAGCGATAGTTCATACCCAGGGCTACGCATTTAACCAGATAAAGGGATAATCATATTTGGATCCATGGATCAAATTTGTGGCGCTTGCATACGCATGTAATTATATACATATACATATCATAAATAAACAGTTCCTGTCAAAATCATATTTGCCTTTTTCTTGGCCATAGTCCCATATACCTCATTAACACTTCCACATATATATACATGTCTTCAATATATATATATATATATAATAAATATATTATAAAAATATATATTATAAACATATATATTTCATAAGATGAGGTTTCATATCTTTTCCATCTGCATGACTGTAAATATAACAATAATTATGAACATCGCATTAAGAAAAATAGAAAATATAAGTATTCCAGTCACTGGTTAGGGTCTGGTAACTTCAAATCAAGGCGGGGTTCATGGGTGTTCCGTTTGACGATTTACGGTACATAACTACATTACAATTTTCAATCATAAATGAATAAATAAATACATGTATCATATTATGCATGTAAACTTCACCCCAAATAGGAATTAGGACATTTTGAGTTACTACGATGTTCAAATCGAAGTTGTCTAAGTCGAATGTTTACAAACTCATTTTTCGACTACTCATGATAATACTTCACTGAACAGGGAACAACTTCGTATTTTCGCTGTGATCAATCAACAATGAATTCTATGTTGAATTTTTAATGGACTATTCTCCTATAAGTCTAATTTTTATGATTTTTAACGGATTTAGATTTTGAATCCGGATGCTCAAATTACACACAGATTTCTACACACTGCACAGAGTGAGATAGTGTGCAAGTGCATAATAGGGCAGTCACTTTCGACTTTTGATATGCACTTGTCTTTGCACGAATCGAATTGGTTTTCGACTATATTATCCATTTTTATGTCTAGTTTTCACTAAATTTTATGGCTTAGTCTAAAATTCTAGCAACCAACATACATCTTTTTTTACATGTAACTTTACCACCCTATCATTCCATCCAATTTGATTAACATAGCTACACATCCTCATACCTTAAATCCACATTATTTAAGCATCATACACTGCCCTATATGTAGATCTTATACTACCCACATATTTTCATAATCATCAAGTCACAATTCTTACAATTTCTTGCATTCAAACCATATAAAACACAATCCATACATGTATCTATGTATCATGCACTGCCAGCAATTTCTCAAGCTTATAATCTACATAATTTTTACACATCTACTAAATACACATCACAATCAAGCATTTAAGCTACTAAAACTATGAAAAAATAGTAAATTTTCTTACCCTTTCTCTTATTTTTCCTTGTTTTCTCCTTCTCCTTCTCTTTTCTTTTCTTTTCTTTTCTTTTTCTTTCTTGCTCTTTTCTTCTTCTTCCTTCCTCCGGCCTTTCTCTCTCCTTTGTTTCTTCTTTTCTTCTTTTCCTTTTCCTCCTTACTCTATTTTTATTCCTTTCTCTTTCGGCCTCTCCCTCCCTTTTCTTTTTATTTTCGATTTTTCTCCCTTTGTTTCCCTTTCACGTTTCCTTTCCTTTGGTTAATCTTATCCTTTCTTCTTCTTGTCTTTCTACTTAAGTCTAGAAACTCCTAAACAAAGCAAAAATATCAATGTTTTTAGGTTTGCATTTTGGGTCTTTCTTCTTATTATTTATGGCTTTCATCGGGCTTGGCTTATGGGCTTGCATTTTATATATTATGTGGGCTTGGTTTGGTCTTGCTTTATTGCCCATAATCATAGCTATTTGCACCCCTTTATCTCACTTACCTTGATTTAGCATATTTCTCTTTAAATTCTAAGAATTTTTCATTCTAGTACCTAATTTTAGTTTGTAGTTACCAAAAAAATTTTTAAAAAAAAATCAGTCATGACACATATGTCAAGAGATATTGCTCAAGCAACCTTTAATCTTGATTTTGGATGAAGGGCATACTCTAAGGAATGAAAATACTAATGTGCTGCAGTCTATTGTCAAAGTATAGACACCTCAAAAGGTTATACTTTTTGGAGCCCTCTATCAAAATCATGTCAAAGAGTTGTTTAATAATTTGAATCTTTTTCATTCTAAATTTCTCATATTAGACACATTCCGAGCTATTGTTAAGCGCATAATGAGTAGAGTATAGATATCAGGTATGAAGAAGCAAATTAAAACACATAAACAAACAACGTTTTATGAATTGGTAAAGCTCTCTTTGCAAAGTGACGAAGATTTCAAAGGGAAAGTGAATGTCATACAAGACCTACTTGAGATAATTAGCAAGGTCCTCTATTATTATAAAGGAGATTTCTTGATTGAGTTGTTAGAGGAACTGGATATAAGAAACGAAGTTAAGGCTAAATTCTTTCTTAATATGTTTGGTTTATGTGAGGCTACCGGTGAAGTTTTAGTTAACATCTTCTGTTCTTAAAATTTATGGAGAGACTAGCAGTGAAAATGAATAACTGAAGTCTTGGGCAGGAAATCTTTATGACCTTAAAGGAAATCAAATGCTAAGGAACATGAGTGGTCTATAAATTAAATTAATAATTCTCATAATTCTAAAGTTTCCTTGGATCAATTAGGGCAAACAAAGAAAGTATATGTTTATAAGGTGGTTGCTACTTATTCTCCTAAAAAGGATGATCATGACACTTGCCTTAAGAAGGAAACTTATTTCATGGATGTGGTTTAAGTGGAACGAGTACTGTGGTTATCCGAATTTGAACACAAAGACTGTTGATGTGAATGATTGAGGTAATCTCTTTCTAGAGAGCCTACTCGTAAGGGAAGATGTACAAGTTCTGTATAAAAAGGTAGATCGAAAGTATTATAGGTTTTAAGCAATGGGTTTCTAAAAACTAAACAGGGTAGGCAAAAGTAACAGCACAATATTTGAGTTGTGTTTTAGGTTGGTCAATTTGAATGGCTGTTATCTCATTTACTTGCTTTGAGTTAAAACAAAAACTGCACAGCATGATACATCCGCGACATTCAGGTAGATAGGTAGGTATATATCATATCAAAATGTAAGAATTTTCAAATGTCATAAACGTCTGTTATATAAAAGGATAGACTTGGTATCACGTCCTCTATCGGATAGAAAACTTTACTGATCAAAATGATTTTACTTTCTTGGAAAGGAATGTTGAAGTGTTATCCAAGGTCATAAAGAATGATCATGAGAGGAAGAATTCTAAGAATGAGAACGAATTCAATAATCAAGTAGAAATTGTTGTAATAGTGATTAATGCTTTTATGTTGGTACATTAGGTGAAAAATCTGGAGATGTATAGATCATGACTCAAATCACGCATATCATGCATGTCTAAGTAAAGTATTAGTAAAGAACGATATATTATGTGAATTAAAGGGCATAGAAACCCTTAAGACAAAATTATATAACGAATCACACATTTTAGAGCCTCAATCAATTTATATTAGTTAGGATTTAATCTATAGCAATAATAGATAAAGAGATAAGGAAACTTCACTTTAGATGCTAAGTTATATGGCAACATTATAAATACCAGAAGGCCACTAGAGAATAAAAAAAAGTGATGAGAAAACAATTTTCCTAATTGTCACCAATGAAGATATGTAGCATGACCTAAACTAATTTGATTTGAGGACGAATCATTTTAAGAGGGGGATAAATGTCATGACCAAAATTTATGTAATAGTTATAATAAAGCTTAGGTGACTGGAATAAAATTTTTCCAAGCTTAAAAAAAAATAAAAATAAAATAAACAATTGGGTCATTTCAATTGCAATTGGGCTTAGTAAATTAATATGTAAAAATTATCCCATTAAACTAATGTGGCCAACCCATATTTTGTAAATCAAGTAAATTATTCATTTTATTTCATTTTATAAATTCTTTCTTAAAGATAACTTTTAGCCAATTTCTAGAACAAAGGAGAAGAAAAAAGGAAACGTAGAGAAGAGAAAAAAGGAAGAAAAATCGAGAGAAAGGGAGAAAGAAGAGAAGAAGAAGAGAAAAGAGAAAGGAAAATGAGAAAAAGAAAGGAAGAAAGAAAGGAGAAGAGAGGAAGGAGGAGAAAAGAGAGGGAGAGAACCCGTGAAGGTGAAGAGAGGAAGAGAATGAAAGCTTGGCTGAGAGAGAGAGAAAGAGAGAGGGAGAAAAAGAGAGTTTGGCTGAGAAAGTGAGAGAGGAAGAGAAAGAGGAAGGGAAAGAAAACCTGCTTTTCAGCAAAAGGATGTAAGTATGTGTGTTTAGTTATGATTTTAAAATATGGATTATGTGTCATGCCCCCGCTAGTGGGGTCCACGTGTGACAACCATCATAAACTCTCGAGACACATCCTAAATCCCTGAACATGTCTCTTAGACCTGTAAGGTTGTTTGAGTACCTGTCCCCTGTATATTTAACAATATACTATTGTCACCTCGAGAAATTTTCAAATCATTCCACAAATAAAAATTATATTTATTTTAAATACATACACGGTACATATCAAATTACTTCCTTTCAAACTATAATTATATACATACAAGTTTTACAAAGTCAAAACCAGTGGACTAATCTAGACAGTCTGTAAGTCAAGGATCACAATGATATCTGAGATTGTTATACCCTTAATCGATTGCCATCACCAATTATTGATATTGGCTAAACTTGTTTTCCAGAAACTGGAATGTGAGTGGGTGAGTATATGGGGATATACTCCGATAGTGGATAAAATATATTTTAAGAAAATTATTTATATATGCATAATAAATCAATTTATTTTAATAAAACTATGGCCTATTATTCAAAATTAATGAGCTGGCTCTCTTTCTCAGTGATCACCTTGGCCCTGGTAACCCCGAGACTATTAGTGGATTTATGCAAGGATAAACAATACTCATTTAATGAAATAAATTTTTTTAATAATACGAATGCATGCTAGTTATTTATTTGACGTTGGCCTCAAGTAGTCATGTGATGATACTCATGACGTTGCCTCACTTGTGGCACATTCACCTAGACGGCTTCTCATAGGTTCATCCCTAGGCTATTTCCCTGTAGCTATAGTAATGTACCAACGTGGCTTTGCAGCCATATCACTAATACAAAGCCACAATCAAATTCATTTACATAAACGTTTATAATCATTTCATTTTCAATAGCATTGCAAGCCATACATTTTCAATATCAAGCCTAGCCTCCTAGCCAATAATATATTCATTCAAACCACAAGCTATTCATATATTCAAATCAACGATAAATAAACCATTTGTTAATTCATAAAACAATAAGTTCTATAAAGTATTTTAAAAACAGGAAAAACGAGTAAAAATAGTTCCACTCACAGAAAAAGGAAAGGTCACTACTCCTACACTAATCCTCGCGTCTAGTATGTCCCTCTCCTGGGTGCTCGGTGCCTAATATTACACATATGTAACATCATAAATTCTGAGATTCTAAATAATTAGTATTTATGCATTAAATGCTATGTTTATGGTTATCAAGTCTATAATTCATTAATCCAGCTTATATAACTTTACGAAGGTTTCTAACAAGGATCATTTAGCCAATTTCCAACAACGAAATCCCATGGCTATAGTTATTCCAATTTCTAAATTTTCATTTAGAATGGGTTTACTCATCCTTAGAAATATTTGAACACTTAGTTAACCTTATATATTTTCAATTACCTTAAATCAACTCAATTCTACATTTTCTACATGTCAATTAAGGTAAACTTTCGGGTGAATAGTAAATCATAGAATTCCAATATGCTCAAATCCTTAAAATTGAACTTAAAATGGGTTTATAGGTTTACCTTTAACTTGTAGAAGTCGGTACAGACTTCACATTGGTGTTTAAACATGAAACTCCTAAATTGATTTGAAACCCTAAATTCTTCACGTACACTTCCTTGCTATTTTAAGCCAAAATCGAAACTAATATGTAGAGGAGAAGGTGAGAAATCACATGAGAAGCACGATTTGACCAAAACTTAGGGGATTGGCCTCGATTTGTAAGGAAATCTATGAGAAACAGTGAAAGAGAAAATGTGTTTAGAGAGAGAAACAGTGAAGAACTCCCTAAAATGTTTCCCCCTTTTGGGTATTTATAAAAATGGGCGAAAAGATCAAATTGCCCATCGTATTTTACCCTGATTTGTGACATGTATTGATACCTTTGAACTGGGTATTGATACTTTTGGGCTGGGTATGGATACATTTAGTCTAGGTATCGATCATTACCTAAAAAATTCAATTTCAAAATTTCCATCAATCTCAAGTATCGATACATTTGCCTTTATGTATCGATACCTATGTTGAAAGTATCGATAACTTTGATGAAGGTATCGATTTGACTCATTTTGTAATTATTTTTTAACTCTCTGTTTTGAAATGTATCGATCTGGTCGACTTGTAATTTATTCCCAAGTCTCTCTAAGTATTTATACCTTTCTTCATAAGTATCGATCCGTTCAACGAATATCGACATGCATTCTCAATATATCGATACGTTTGAACCATGTATCAATACATTTAAACCATGTAGCGAGATCTCCGAATACTTTAACGTAGGGCAATATGCGAAAACCTAACTTATGAGAAATTTCAAATTATATTTTCAATTTCATTGTATTCCCATCATTAAATTTTAATCTAAATTTACCTACGCTTCAATAATGTGTCCATTAATCATAAGTCATACATGTGTGATAATGGATATCATTAAATGCCTATTTTACCCCTTTATTCAAAGAATAGGGTTTACATTATGATTTTGTATAAATTACATATAAATTTTTAAGTTATTATGACTTGTGGTTATGAAATAGTAGAGACATTGCATGGTTTATTTATTTGGTAAGTATTGTGGCTGTTTTAGTGCATGGAAAAGGTAAATTTAAAGTGTGATTACATGTTATTATGGTGGATTAATTGTAGAGAATGATAAGGTAGTAAAACTTGAGTTAAGGATGCATGTCGGTTGTTGGAATTTTTGATAGTGCTCAGAAAATCAGAAATAGAATGAGTTCTGGACATCTAATTGTCAAGCCAAAAATTCTATGAAAACTATACATAAAAATGGATAACATAGTCAAAAATCAAGTTGATTCGTGCAAAGACGAGTGACCAACAAAATACGGAAGTGACTGTCATGTCATGTTCATGCACACTGTCACACTCTGCGCAATGTGTAGAAATCGATCCATAACTCGAGCATTCGGATTCAAAATCTGAATTCATAAAAATTCATAAAAACTAAACTTATAAGAAAATATTTTATCAAAAATTCAACTTGAAATTCCTTTCCAATTGATCACAGCAAAAATGCAAAGTGACCCATGTTCAGTGAAGTGTTATTAAGAGTAATCAGAAAATAATTTGTGAACATTCAACTTAGATAATTTCGGTTTAAATTTCGTAGTGATCTAAAACATTTTAATTGGATTGGGGTGAAGTGTTCATATATAACATATATATTTATGCATTTATGAGTTAAATATACTATATTAAAAAATTCTAACGGAAGTTATTATTGTAGATCGTCGACCCGAAATACTCACCAGCCACACCTTGATAAGAGTTGGTCAAACCCTAACGGTGAGTGGAATATTTATACTTTCTTATTTTTGTTATATATATTTATGATATGATTGCATGTGTGTGCGTGTGCCACATAATTGATCTATGGATCCAAATATGATCTCTCTACCTGGTTAAATGCATAGCCCTAGGTAAGAAGTGTCCCTCTGTCTGGTCAAGTGCGTAGCCCTAGACATGAACCAGACAAAGATGTATGCTCATGATGTTATATGTGTGTTTGCATATCATGACACTCTAAAATGTATGAGTTATGATCAGATAAATGATTATGTGCAATTTTACTTCCTTAAATTTTATGTATATGTATATATATAGAATGATTTTACTGAAAACTTTTCCTTCCACTCACTAGGTCTCCCAAAACTTACTCCCCTCACTTTCCAACTTTACAAGTCAGACAAGTAGTCAGAAAGAATAATAGAAAATTCAGTACAGCAGAGACACAAGCGAAGGAAATGATATACACTGCAGGCATAAAAGCATATGGGTCCTTCATAAATAGGGAATCATGTGCTTTACAGATACAATTATTGTTTAGACTCAAGCATACATATCAGTATAAAATTGTATTATATCAAATATTGTAGAATATTAATGAATTATTTATGTTTCACGGTTGGGCATGTTGCTCTTATGAAATACATACATTGTGTTAAATGTTGTCATGAGTTTATAAGAGTTGTATGTGCATTCAAATAATCAAATAAAGACTTAGGGTGATGGGGGAATTATATCGCCTGCTGGTAACATCTACGGATTTGGGATGTTACACCAAACAACATCTATTGGAGGCTCAAGGGCAAATCAAGGATGGAAAGACACGAAAATAAAAGCTCGCAGCCAAACTGCCACCAAATTAAGGCTCGAGCAACAAATAAGGATGATTTCCAAAGTCACAATGCCAACCTGCCGCTCACCTATAGCTCGAACAGACTTTCAAAGATGTAAAGACAATGTCTCTACACCAACCTAGTGCCACTTTAAGGCTTGAGCATAGAATAAGTGTTTTCATAGAACTTGTGTGTCAAGTTCTAGCCAAGAAAAAACCAACCTGACACTCGACCAGTCATCGAAAAATCCTTACTTAACCTAGAGAACATAAAGTTGGGTATTGTGATGGCTAGTGCAAGTTTTTGGGTTTTCTGAGCAAAGACACTATTTCAAAGTGCAACAGAGTTTTTCTTCTTGATTCAATAGTGAGAGAAACTAATCTAATTCTTTGTAAATGAGATTTACTTAAGCGTGTTTCTCTTTAGAGCCTTCAACCTACTTTTATACTTTAAAATATAATTGTGAAACTTTCAGAGTTTTATTAGGTGTTGGTGACTGAAGTTCCATTGTTCTGAACAGGTCGTTCATGGATTCCACAACAAAGAATATTTTAAAGTTTTGAAGACAGAACTATTTAAAGTGGGTCATTTTATGAGTTAATTAAGATCAAGTTACAAGAATTTTTATAAAAAATTTATCGATTGTAAATTCTTCTTTACTAGTGAAATTTTTAAGTGCATCCTATATTAGTCCGAATGATTTTATCTTGTGAAAAATTCTTTATAGATTTTCATTCGATAATAAATTTGTGTTTCTATTACTTGATTTGCTTTATTACTTTAGATTTAATTTATTATTGTGATTTTCTGAAATTGAATTGTTTGAGAATTATTTATTTAAAGTTAAATATATTTTAATTTATTAATTATTTAAATATTTAATTGTTAACAATATCTTTCACCCTAAATTATTTAAAGATATTTTTTACAGTCTAATTACATGGTTTAGTGTCACCCAGTCTCTTGACAACTAAAGACAACTACTATGACATGTTGACATATTGAATTTCTAAAAGATTTCAAATATAAAACAAAAGAAAGAAAATGATTTAATTGAATAGGATTGGATTGGATTTGATTTGATTGGATGTCTCTTCCTCGTATTTTAATTTCGAAGTCATGCCAAGTTTCGAAGTCATGCTACAATATTGTTACTGTGTAATACAATTTCAATAAATATACAAAAAGGTAAAAACATTTAAAGATAGTAGGAAGTCCATTAGATTGCATATGTAAAATGCAGTCCAATCATTACAACTTAACGAATCTATTATACCATTATTGTACTTTAATTTTATCCTTCAAAGTTATCATATTTAAATGGAAGACTACAATATTGTAATTATACAGTAGTAATCTCTCATTTTTATTTATTTTATTTATAATTTTTAACTCTTTCCTTATAATTTTTAATTTTTAAATATAACTTATAAGTTAAATACAATAATAAAAATTTTAAAAATTATAACTGAGAAGTTGGAGATTATATAAAATAAAAAAAAGTAAAAGAATTGTATCATACAATTGTAATAGCATGACTTTTATTTAATTGTATTGTATATTTTTTTACTATGCGTCTCAATTTTTATTTATTTGTTTACTAATATATGTATTATATTTAAAACTAAAATTTTAAAAAATTATAATAAAATATTTATGCATAATTTTTTCCCTTTTCCCAAACATATTTTGTGATAACTGATATTGATTGGATAAAGCTAAAGCAACCAAAATTGTTTAAACAAGAACAAAACAGTTGTGGCAAGGCTCATATGTCTCTTGAACAAGCTATAGTTTGAAAATGTTAATATCATTTGTCGATGCGGCAAAAATCCTTATTTGGACTCTGTGCACCAGCAACGATCTTTTTATTCTCCACTCAACTGATTGCATAACCTGCTATCACAATTAGAAGCTAACGAGGGTAAAAGCCGATTGTCAGGCAAAAACCCTCTAATGCTTAAGTTAGGGTTTTTCTTTATGAAAGTTTTGGAGAATTAGTGTTTTTTTTTGCCAAAGTTTTCAGTCCTTATACCTTGTTGTAGCTAGTCACCTTTTATAGATGTTGACCTCTCCCAATTATGACAGAATTCTTACAGAATATGGAAACAAGTATCTTGCCACACGATGATCACAGAGAATCCATATGTTAAGCTTCGGTTTTCGAATTTTATAGAATCATGCACCTTTTACATGAAGCTTACCCTTAGAATTCTTATTATGTAAGAAGTTCTCATTGACAAGAATCCTTATTATGGAATAATTCGAAGAGAATTTAGAAAGGAAATGAATCCTTCATAGATATGTAATTGTTAGAAATATACCCTAAAACCAATTGGGTCATACGGTTTAGGGATATCATCCTTATGTATATATATAACTTTGTAATTAATTGTAAATTAGTTTATGATTAATAAAATGGTATTTATATCATTTTGCATATACAGTTGCGTATGTATAAAGATATTATATATAAAATGGAAAATGAAATCCTGTGATGTATTATGACATCAAGACTCTATCTGCAAGGAGTTGTAGATATGAGTACAGAGTCTAATTTAAATATATTCGAATTAGCTCCCTGTTGAGGTATTGTCATATGGGAGTATAACATTGCATGACTGGCATGTTTGATGCTGACAAGGATTAGTATTTGATGCTAATAGTTGGGTGACGAGTCTCATGTCACAAGATCATAAACATAAGTAATACGTTGGAGTATGCGTTACTGAACATGACAAAACGTGACGAATCACATAGATAATTATCCACAGTCAATGATATGTCACACAACTGTACTAGTGTACCACTAGTTCTTTGCCCTGAGGTGTCACGGCTGTCCTTTGCACTGAGGCACATCGTTCACTTGTATATCACACCGGGCTAGCCACGCTTGGTGAAAAAAGCTTACTAGCAATGTGTTTAGGTGTAAGAGGACAGATGATGACTAAGACGGAATCTGCTAGCTCAGATATTAGAGCTTGAGATCCTAGGCAAGGATTTCATACATGGAAAATCAAATCTCTGGCCAAAGTACATGTTTTAAGAAAGGTATTTTTGGATACGTGGTTCCCGTATATGATTCAAGACCCTGTTCCTATGATTGAGTTAGGGGTTTGACGATTCCATGACCTGCACTCGATCGGGAGTCAACAGTAGAGAGACTTTACCGCATGTACGTATAACTATATGAATTCATTAGTGTCTAGGGGTTGTGGCATCTTGCTAGAGGTTGCACATGATCATTGGAAACTTTGGTTACAAAGAATTGTACCAAAGAGATAAGAAGGAGTTCGTGTCCACCCATGTCTAGCTCATAGTAAACCTTGGGGGTCACACACATAATCGGTTACTTGATGATGATAGCTATTACAACTATGCAATAATCGTTTATTGGTTAATGATATTGTACATATATTGATCGGGTAGCAATTTGATTCTTTATTGTAAAGAACATATTTTTCGGCTCTGACATGCTAACACGCGTATGTGTGAAAAATATTTTGGTTTAATTTTGAAATACCGTAAGTATGATTTGCGGATGCAATAATATTAATATATTAGTATTATATTTTAATATGATTAAAGTAATCATAAAAATATAATTATTAATTATATTAATATAATAATAAATATATAAAATGTATTATTGATATATATATTATTATAGTAATGATATATATATTTAAGATATTTATTTATATATGTGTATATAAAAATGCATATATATATATATTAAAGTAATGTGTGCATATATATGTAATTATCTCTCTCTCTCATTTTAATACAAGTATAAATATATATTATACTTGTATAATGTATATATATTATATTAATAATGTATTAATGTATTAATGTATATATGAGTATTAATGTGATGCATGTATTTGATTAAGAATGCAAACAGCCGACCTAATTAACCATGACTCACTATTGCATTGATTACGTTTTGATATTTTTGAAAATGCAAGTTGGTTGATTGTGGAGTCAATGGAAAGATTTGATAAACACAAAGCTTAAAGGTTAAGCTTACATATACATATATATACAGAATACATTATGTGAAGTAGAGTGTAATACACTTCTTCTCTTTTTTGTTTTTCTTCTCCGTTTTGAAAAACTGAAAAGCTTCTTCTTCTCTTTCAAATCATAAGCTGCTTGAGGAAGCAAGCTTAAGAGTGCTTGGTTGTGAACCAAAACAAAGACAGAAGAGGGAAGCAAGCTTAGGTTGTGAACCAGAGCTTGAACAGAAGATAGAGAAGAAGAAATCGTAGAGAGAGAAAGCTTGGTGAGCTTGTTGAAGCTCAAACTAGTGCTTGTAAATCCCAAACAAGCCAGAATCGGCTTCATCACACAGACGTGTGGACCACCTGAAGGAGTAAATTTGTTGTTATCCTAGATTGCAAAGCCAAAGGTGAGTTATCTTTGTTTTTGAACTTGAACAGAGCATGGTTTTGTAAGCTGTTACATACATGTGTGCATATTAAGATCAGTTTGAAGCCTATTCCGTTGGTTCATTAAGATGGCCATGGCTTCTCTGCGGCGGTTGCGCACTCGGAAGTTCCTTTCATGCGTCGTGCTTCTACTGTTCATGGAAATATAGTATGTGAGCTCACTGTTCTTGTAGCAATTTTTAAAATTTGTAACTGTAACCTCTGCAATATTTAAGAGATTTAATTGAATATTTGATGTTACTTGTTTAATTAAAAATTTTCAAAGTGCTACAGTGTTTTAAATATTACTACAATACCTTTAATCTGTACACTAACTATTTATACAGTACTTTAATCTGCACAGTAACTGTTTGTAGAGCAAATCTGATATAAAATAGTATTTTTACTACAGTATTTTAAATCAAAACCGTGTTTGTTTACTTAGATGAAAATGTGTAAATTTAGGGTAGTCGAAAATGTGAATTAGAATAAGTTAGTTATAGAAATTCATTGATAAAAATCGGATAAATGACCTTAGTTAGTTAAACTTAGTAATAAAGCTAAAACTAAAGAATTTTAGACAATAATTCCACAAATATCGCATTTAAAATATTTATATTATTTTATTGAATAGCAGAAAACATGATTTACATACGAAAATCTGAAAGAAAGATCAAGTTAGGTGGGAGGATCATTAGTGTGAGTTGTTACCCTCCCATTGTTGTAAGTAAATCGTGCATGAATTTTTAATGTTTTCAGAAATCATGCGATATTCAATGTTATACTAAAAATGGTGAATTTTAATGTTTTGGTATGCCGAAATTGTTTTTATGAAATAAAAATTGAAAATGATGAATTTTAATGTTTGATATGCCGATATTGCATGTATGAAATGATTATTGAAAATGATGTTAATGTGTAAACGTAAATGAATAAAAATGATTTTTATGGCTTTAGTCGTTAGTTAATGTTTATTCTGAGCTATTTAGATTTCTGTTTAACGCATAATGCGCGTTTCTGATTAATGTACAATGCACGTTTCTGTTGGAATTGATATGAAAATGTCCATTTTAAGTGGAACACATGATCACGTTCTGAATCCGGGTCACTGTGGGTGTAGGTGACATTAACTGACTAAACCATTCTGAAAATATTTGAGATATGAATGAATTTCTATGTTAATTGATAGTTTGAAAATTCATTGATCCGGTTGTGCAAATATAATTGCTTTGACAAGAAAAGAAATATGAAATGTTTGAATATGTATTGATCTGTTTGAGTATTTATATTCTGTATCATATCGACATATAAAAAACTTGCATAGTTTACTTACTGAAATGTTATCTCACTCTTTATTGTAAAAATTTTATTTTTCAGAGAATAGACGTGCATGTTGGCTGCCCTTAAATGCTCAGTTAAAAACTCGTCTGCTTCCATCATTTGGCAAATTATAACTAGCTGATGGGATTACAACGCCTCGGGTCCTTAGAGATCTAACTGTACCTAATGATGACCGCCCCATTTTCATAAATAAGATGCATCCCTTCAGCTTTTACCTTGACGTCGCAACATCTGATCCCTTGATCTGTAACGTGCATCGGTGGTTGGGGTTTTTCCACTCCTTTAAATACCTCACCCTTTACCTTTTTACTTATTTCATCACCATCATTCTTCCTTTTCAAACCACTTCAATAGCAATAAAGCAACAGCAACTCAGTTTCAAGTCTTTAATAACTTCAAGTTCTTCTTTTCAGCAACTATAAACGATAAGTTTCTTTTTCTTTTCCTTCATTCCTTTACGATTGATTTTGTGGCATGATTTATCGATTAAAGAACTTGGTAGACATTTTATTAGATTTAGAGACCTTTAGATTAACCCTTTTGAGTTATTGATGACCTTAGAACAACCATTAATCCCTTATTTTTCTTCTATGAAAAACAGAAAATAACTTATGAGGGAAATAACTCTGGAATGGGGCAAGCCATCGTTCCTGTCGATTCTCCTATTTGAGGTAAGAGCTAATACAATTTGAGGTGAACAGATTCGCCTCCTCCATAATAGAATTAGACTTAGAAGTATATAATAGGTTATATAGAATTCCCGAAGGGATATATCTTAGAGTTCCAGAGGCAAACGAGCTTCCAAGCTGTCCGCCTGAAGGTGAGATAGCCTTTAATGAAGAATTTTTCCATGTGGGGGTTAAACTTCCCATACAAAATTACTTTACTGAAATCTTTGCTTCCTTTGGTATCCCCCCAATATCAATTAAACTTGAACAGTTAGAGAGTTCTGTCGGGGTTGCACGTTTTGTGGCATTAGGTCTCAGACTTTGACCCTTCTCTTGAGAAGATTGAATATATGTATATACTAAAAAGGAACCCTAAAAGAAGTTTTGAGTAGTTTTACCTTCAAAACCGACCTGATGAGACAAACCCCATCACTGGTAACCCCACTTCTAACAAAAACAACAAGAATAAGTGATTTTTTGTTAGAGGTAACTGGAATTCCACTCTATATTTTCATGTGTCGAGACCTTTTGGAGATGCGGTCTTCTGGAGTAGTAAGCCTACATAAGATCTTCGTAGCCAAGAGAGGGTGAGACTAGCTAAGTCATTATTTTCTAACTAGTGCATTTTGCTCTTGAAAGATGAAATAGTTACCTCTACCCTTATAGATTTTTGTGTATCCAGACACCAATTAGTCTTAGAAAAGACTATTTTTCAAGGTAATCTCAAAGTGACTTGTCCTTAGTGTTGAGGCTGTGTTATTTAACTTTGGTTTTGTTTGTGCTTGTAGATGAGATAACTTCTAGAAATCCTCCTTCAATGATTTCTTGCAACAGTTGGCTAAAGAGAAGAGAGTCGGAAAGGCTCCTCAACCTCCGAAGGCCCAATCAAAGACTCGGGAGTGGCTAGCACCTCCAGTTCAGCTCGCTCCCATCTCCTAGTAAAGGGGTGATAATTTGAGGTCTAGCACCTCCCCTTCCAGCTCCCCCCATTGATAAAGGAAAAGGAAAATGCAAGGCCACTACTGTGACTTCTGAGGAGAGGGCTAAGAAAAAGAAGCAAATGTTTGGCCAAGCCGATAAGGAGTTGGCTGGATCGTGTGAGCTCCTTCCTAAGAACCTTCCTGTGGGTAAGCAGGAGTTCTTTGTACACTTCCTTCCTTACATCAATATTCAGGTCCAGAGCATTAGCCATAAATTTACGAAAGATATTGCCAAGCACTCAGGCGAGTCATCGATAAATTTCCAGCTGAAGTGGCTAGGTCAGGTGAGTGCTTTCCCTTTATTTTCATAACGAATGGGGTCTATTTTTATTTCCCCTAACTATTCTGTTGATGTCTTTTTAGCTCTTTTATTCAACCATGATACAACACAACGCCTTGATATATAACTTTTCCAAGGCCTCTAAGGCCAAGAAAAGAGTTGAGAAAGTGAAGAAAAACTTGGCAGTTGAAAGGAGCAAGTTTGAATCCAACCTTAGCAAGTTGGATCTGGAGCAGGAGGAGCTCCAAACTAGGGTGGCTATAGCCGAATCGTCTTAGACCGAGATAAGCTGGATGATTGATGCTCTAAAGTCTTAGGTGAACAGCTTAAAGGAGGAGGGTATAAAGCGTTAACAGAATTTTGATAGAACGTGCTAGGAGCTGTAACACTAATTAAGTTTTGAGAGGCAACGGAATCTACTTTTGACAAGGCAGATTATTGAGAAGGATGATGAGATGCAGGCTCATCTTTTGGAAAGGGTTAATGAAGGCATTGATCTAACTTGCAAGACGTTGCAAGGTGAGTATCCTTATCTTGACCTTGGTTGGCTGTATAAGGCCTTAGATAGAGAGCCTCGGCGCCAAGACAAGGAGTCTTCAAATAGTGTTCTTCGAAAAGATGAAGAACATCCTAATCTGAAGATCATGGGTGTTCTTCAGGTGGAGTTTCCTTTAGGTTCTCATATTGCTTCATTGGTCGTTGGTGCAAGCAAACAGGTTGAGGTACCTTCTGCCAAATTGATGCCAATCCCCTTCTCTCTCGAAGCCCTTGTTACTGTCGCCACCATTAATGCTCTAGAGAGCACTCTCGCTGTTGACCCGACCAATCCTTTAGCTATTTTGAGTGCCGACTAGATAGCCATATTGGATTGATCTTTTTTTCTTTTTTTGCCATTAATGAACTTCACATATTAATAAAATTTTCATTAAGGATCTCTTGGTTTGCTTTACTTTTTCTCCGTTATGCTTTCCTTTATCTTTAAAGCTTTGAGGCCTAATATCCTTCATTTACTTTGAATCTTAAGCCAAAATAAAATATGGGATATCTTCATCCCCAAGACTTACACATTTGCTTTTAAGGGTAATACAACTTCAAATGTTCGGCGTTCCATGGTTTTCGAACTCTATTTTCTGTAGAGGATTCCAGCTTGTAAACTCCAAGTCTGAGGACCTGAATGACTTTATAGGGTCCTTCCCAGTTTGCTCTTAGAATACCCTCCCCTGGTATCTTGGTGTTCAGGGTTACCTGTCTTAGCACCCAATCTCTTACTTGAAGAAAATGATGCCAGACATGTTTGTTGTAATACCTTGCCACTCTTTGTTGGTGGGCTACGGTCTTTATCATAGCCAAGTCCCTTTTTTTCTCCAATAGATCTAACTCTAAGGTTAAGTTTTGGTCATTGGGCGTCTCGTCATAATTATTAATCCGGAAAGTTGGCATACTGACCTCGATCGGAATCATCGCCTCACATTTGAAAGCTAAACTATATAAAGTTTCTCCTGTGGCGACCTTAGGAGTGACCTTTTACGCCCAAAGGACCTCGAAAAGTTTATCAATCCATACACTTTTATGCTCCTTGAGCTTCTATTTTAGGGCCTTGTTGGCTGCCTCCACTTGTCCATTAGCTTTAGGATGAGCCAAAGTTGCGAATCTGAGGTTAATTGCAAAATCTGAGTAGAACTCCCTGAAGCTTATATTGTCAAATTGCTTTCCATTATTCGTGATCAATACTTGAGGTATCCAAATCTGTAGATAATGTTGTGCTTGACAAATGTCATGACTCTCTTTTCTGTGATAGCGGCTAAGGTTTTAGCTTTTACCCATTTTGTGAAGTAGCTAATAGCTACTATGGCGTACTTTGTGTTTGCACGAGCTTGTGGCAGTGGTCCAATGAGGTCGAGCCTCTATTGGGAGAATGGCTAAGAGCTCGTCAACAAGGTTAGCTTTTTTGGAGGTTGTCTTGGAATACGGTCATGTACCTAACACTCATGACAAGTTTTAGTTGTCTGTGCCGTATCTCGAGACAGCGTCGACTAGCAGTACCCTTACCTCAATATTCTGTGTATCATAGTTCGGGCTCCCCTGTGTCTGCCACATATTCCATGATGGATTTCCTTTAAGACCCGAGCTGTTTCCTCAAGTCTCAGGCTTCTAAGGTAGGGAATGCTATATCTTCGTTTATATGGTTCTCCGTCAATGATAGTGTACGTTGCTGATCTGTTTTTGACCTTTCTTACTTGCTCCTTATCTTTTGAAAGCTTGTTGTCCTGAGTGTAAGATCTTATCTCATCGATCTAGCAATGATAGGGATCTATTTGGGATATATAATGTGGATGGTATTTAGCTTCAGTGCTTCTTTGTTCCAGCACCTCTATTGGGACCGAGGAGGGTATATTTCCTTTAAAGGTAGAGGCCAATTTTGCTAACATTTCTACCTTTGAATTTTCAACTCTCAGAATTTGTTTAATTGTGACAATTTTTAATGCGCTTAGTGGTTGCTTAGCTTTCTCAAAGTATGCTTGTATATTACTTTCTCGAGCTTAGAATTGACCGTTCAATTAGCTAGCCACTAATTGGGAGTTATAGTGAATGCCGAAACCTGTGATTCCTAGAGCTCGAGCTAATTTGACCCCTACAATCAACGCTTCGTACTTTATCTCATTATTGGTAACCTTAAAATCAAACTTTAGAGAATACATTACTTCAATTCCTTTTGGACTTAAAAGGACTACACTAGCTCCTCTCCCTTAAGCGTTTAAAGCTCCATCAATGAAGAGGCTCTAGATCAACTTTTCTTCGTTTAGGGCGATCGGGTCTTCTTGGTCAGAAGGCTATTCCACAATGTGATGGACGATGAGATGCTCAGACACTAATCTTCCGACTACAAAATCCACTAAGGCCTGACCCTTAATTGCTTTTCTGGGTTTGTAATCGATGTCATACTCACCAAGCTTGATGGACCATTTTACCAATTAACCCAAGAGATTTAGCTGATACAAAATTTTTCTTAGAGGTTAGTCTATCAGCACTTCTACTTAATAAGCTTGAGAGTATGGTCTAAGCTTTTTGGCTGCCACTACCAATGCTAGAGCTAACTTCTTAGGTGGCGAATATCTCGTTTCGGTGTCCAATAATGCCTTGCTGGTGTAGTAGATAGACGATGAATCTTCTCACTAAGACCAAGCTTATTGAATGGTTATTTATTGCTAGATAAAGGTACACCGTGTCTCCTATCTCTGGTCTCGTTAAATGAGGTGGAGACACGAGATAATGTTTCAACTCCTAGAAACTGCGCTCACATTCTTCTGTCCATTCGATTTTCTTTCCCTTTCTCATGATCTAAAAAAAAAAAAAAGAAAACACTTGTCGATAGCTTTAGATAGGAACCTACTTAACGCCGCTAGTCTTCTATTAAACTTTGAAGCTCTCTGAGATTTGATGGTGATTTTAGGTCCAATATGGCCCTGATCTTCTATGGATTAGCCTCAATGCCTTGTTCATTGACTATATACCCCAAGAACTTTCCAGCCTGAACTCCGAAGTCACATTTCTCAGGATTCAGCCTTATATTATACTTTCTCAGGTAAGAGAAGGTCTCTTCTAAATGCTTCGGGTAATCCTGAGCTTTTAGAGATTTGGTGATCATATCATCCACATATACTTCCATGGTATTTCTAATTAATGACTTGAAAACCCAATTGATTAGCCTTTGCAAGGTAGCCCTAACATTTTTTAATCCAAAAGGCATTACTCTATAGCAATACAATCCCTAGTCGATGATAAAGGTTATTTTCTTTTGATCTGGCTCGTACATTCTGATTTGATTATATCCTGAGAATGCATCCATGAAACTTAACAGCTTGTGACCAGTTGTTGAGTCTACCAACTGATTGATTTGAGGTAGTGGGAAGCTGTCTTTGGGGTAGACTTTATTCAGATCCATAAAGTCTATGCACATATTCCATTTCTTGTTAGTCTTCTTGACCATCACTACATTCGATACCCACTCTGGGTAGTGCACTTTTCTGATGAACTTTGCTCTCATCAATTTGTCTACCTCTGCATGTACCGCTTCTCTTCTCTTCATGTTGAATGATCTTATTTTTTGGTTTATTAAATTGTATTGAGGGTCAATAGCGAGTCGATTGGGAAATTATCCATGAGTCAATGCCGGGCATGTCTTCGTGAGACCATGTGAACACGTCCATGTGTTGTCTCAAAATGTCCTTGAGTTTTTCCTTCAGATCATTAGGAAGTTAGGCACCAACCTTAACTATCCTCTGAGGTGACCTCTAATCTAGAACTACAGACTCAATTTCTTCCACTAGCTTTAAGGCTGATGATTTTTTATCCTGGCCGAGTTTCTTAGTGATCAGATCCTCTTGCAAGTTTTTGTCATCAGCTTCTAAGACTTCTCCTCATAGGCGTTTCGATAGACAGTACAAACTCTTAGAAGAAACCACAAAGCATGATCGAGCGTTTTTGTTATTTCTTTTGACAATTCGGATCCCTTCTCCTACTCGAAATTTCAATTTTAGATAATGTACACTTTTCACCGTCTTTGTAGTTCTTAGAAAAGGTCTACCGAGAATCATGGTGTAGGGCATCTTGAGGTCAACCACTTGGAGCTCCACCATAGTAGTCTTTTGGTACAGCTTCTCTCCCATGGTGACGGGTAGTTGCACTATCCTTATAGGGTAAATACATGATTCTTCAAAACCATAAAGGGCGGTCTCGGCGGGCCTCAATCTCAAATTCTCAATTCCTAAGGAATTTAGAGTTTCTTTGAAGATAATATCAACCGAGCTCTCTATATCCACCAAAATTTGGCTAACCTGAGCTGTTTCTATCGTTAAAGTTACTACCAATGCATCATTATCTGGGTAGTGAACCCCCACTTTGTCCTCATTTGTAAACATTATGGGTATCAAGGTGATTTTTTATTTTTTCTCAGCTCGCACATTCATAATGTGAATATCCGAGCAGGTGCTTAGCAGTGAATATCTCGAATAATTTTTCCTAGACCTGTTCGAGTTTCCTGCCAATGTTGCTTCATAAATGGCGCCAGATGTTGATGAAACAAAAATCCTTCCTTGGTTGAAAGAATTAGGGTTCCTTTTGCCAAAGTTTTTAGTCCTCATACCTTGTTGTAACTAGTCTCCTTTTATAGGTGTTGACCTCTCCCAATTATGATTGAATTCTAACAAAATCTGAAAACAAGAATCTTGCCGCACGAGGATCACAAAGATTTTATAGGTTAAGCATCGGCTTCTGGATTTTATGGGATCATACACCTTTTACATGAAGTCTTCATTGACAAGAATCCTTATTATGTAATAAGTCTTCATTGACAAAAATCCTTATTATAGAATAATCGGGAGAGAATTTGGAAAAAAAATGAATCCTTCATAGTTACGTAACTGTAGTGAGGTCTTAGGAATTCTTGTTTAAGATTCCTTTATCCACTTAAGATAAACTCAGGTGTTACATGTCTGAGACCTTTATAGGCTGCAACTATGACCCTTGTAAGTTGTGGCCGAAACCAGTGCATTAATCTGGAACGCTAACTCAATACCAACTTATTTCATCAGGCTTTAGCCTTTGAAGAAGTCTTGTACCCTTTACTATCAGGCAAGCTCCTCTCGGGTGATGCTTAGTCTAAAAACTCTTGTCAGCTTCCATGTACGGGTCATTTGGGGCTTGTAGACTTATGGGCCTTTAGCATACTAGACTATATACCCAACATCATTATTAGTATGAAGACGGTCTGGTGTACGGCCTACCTTGATTAAATTCTTGTCCATTGTAGAGAAATAGAAATAATCTTAAATGAAAGGAAGGGCAGGCAGAATCAGATCCAACCAAATTGATGATTTGGATTGTTTTAGATCGGTTTAAAAATATGTTGGTTTGATTTCAATTTGAATAAAACCAAATTTATAGATTTCTGTTCAATTTTTGATTTAGGCTTGATTTAAATCGCAAAAATCGAACCAAGTCAATATATTTTAAAATTTTTATTTATTTGAACATTTTGTAAGTTTAATTTCTTTCTTTTTAAATTATCATTATTTATTTTCCTTTCATATATTAAATAGAGCAATAAAAGCCATGAAGTTATTTATACAATAAGATATATTTATATTCTTTAATATTTATTTAATAATTCTATGATTGTCGACAATGAGATTATTAATTATAAAAAGGATTATTTATGTAAAATAACTTAAATTTTGGCTATTTTTGAACATTTAATTTTTCTCTCATCTTCCTCAAATAAAAACAATTGGCTCTTTTTTATTAATCTTCCTAAGATAACAAAACAACGGCAAATAATAATTTTCAAAATTTGACCTCATTTTATCAAAGATGAGCAAACCAACAAACAGAACCGATCCGAACCTACAATTGCTAGTTTGAATCGATTTGATTTGTCTGTTATGATCAATTCAAATCATTTTAATTCAAATTCAATTCAATAATTTTGGATCAAAGAGAAGAAACAAACTCATATTCCCTAAAAAAAGTTAATTAATTTTTTTTTATATATATGTGTGTATGTGTGTGAGAGAGAGAATAGTGAAAATACATGCGTTAATATTCAGTAAAATTATTTAATTATATGGTAATAAAATTAATAAGTTTTAGTAGTAACGAAATTTTATGAGATTGTGATATACTTGACGTGATATATTAGAAATGAAGGTAAAACTACGATGAGTTGAAACGTGTCACCAACTAGAGGTGGTCTCTCATGCCTCCAAATAATGCAAATTCTCCTGTATTGTTCGGATTAATAGCACGTGATAAAAATAGAGATTCTGGAACTATATGTGTTGGTCAAAAGTTTTATCACATTAGCTCAATCAAAATAAATGAAGCAGTGAATTCTAACCATCCATATGGAAACAATTAATGATTACAAAATTAAAATTGGAAAGAGTCAGGATTCATTTGTCCAACTGCTACTTAACTGATGAGCAAGTTTTTTTTTTTTTTTTTTTTTTTCTCATGTGTGTTTGAGTTCTTTGATTATGATAGACAATAATGTATTGGCGAATTTTGGTGAAATTATGATGAATTCATGATCCTTATTAGTTTTTTTTTATATAAATAAAATAATAGAATGGGGAAATTCTGTTTTTATTTGCCAATTGTATTTTTTTTCATTTCGTCATTGCTGATTTTATGGTGCAACAATTTTAGATCATTTACAACGTGGTTCAAGAGTTATGTGAAAAACAAAAAAGACAACAATTTCATTTCGTCATTGCTGATTTAAATAAATAAATCATAAATATCAAAAGTTATGTGTATATATTAAGTTTGACTCTTGACGTTATACATGCTCTAATTGCAAGACAATTAGAGCCAAAATAAAGCTCTTGCGTCGAGTAATATTGATGGAATGGACGACGTTTAAAATTTAATAAAATGCACAAACAAATTGCTTTTGGTTTCTTCGAGGAAATTAATTACCGTAATTTAAAAATAAATTACAAGAAATGTCATTGCCTATATTAAGTTTGGGTAAATGTCAAGAACAGACAACATGTTTACTCGAAGAAATTTGTATATATATATATATATATATATATTGTATGTATTTTGAAAAATTTTAGATAGAATAAGTGATATAATGTACCTCAGTCCTTGGATGTAAATTTACATGCCAACTCTTTCAATTAAACCCCAAAGAAAATTAGTTCAATTTCAAGGTGTTTGGAATATAATAATTTGATTTTAATCCTGTGCTTTTTTAATAACCTCCAAAAGAAATGACGTGAATCCCAAAAGAAAGACACTTTAAAAATTTACAAACAAGTGAATTTGATGTGAACTCCTAAAGAACGATGCTTTAAAAACTCACGAACAAGTTAATCCTAACCTGAAAAGTTAATATGATCAGATTATAAACCCTAGACTCGTTGAGAAACTTGTCTCAAAAACCTAGGTTAATTACAAAAATTAACCGTTTACCCAAAACTCGCGATATTCCAAAAGATATGACGCCACAAAGGGTTGCACGATTTTCGATAAGTCTAAATTCATTCAAGAACTCAAGAAGAATTACTCATAATTCAACACAAAATTTTAGAACTTTATTTATCAAAAGTTGTAAAATAATATTCTAAAGTTGTTTAAATAATAAAATTTTAAGACTACCCTTATACTAATAGGAATGTATAAACTAGTTGAAGTAGAACTTCACTAATAGGAATGTATGTTCTAATTGAACTAGAACTCCTAAAATCTAAAATTTTTATTTTATTTAAACACTAAAAAACCCTAAAACTAACTAAAACAAATAATAAAAAATAATTATGGGCTATTTAATTAATTATATCAGTCCATTAATATAACAATAATATAGACTGAAAACATTAAATAAAATTACATCAAGCCCACATGTAGAATATAATGTGGCCGCATATGCCTTTATGTCTTTACTCTTAGGTTTGAACTTCTTGTTAAACTTATTTTCACTCTTAAACTTCATATCAAATCTATCTTTCATGAATATTTAATGGATCTTGAACAACTTGATCAATTTGTGAACCATTGTGGACCCATCAAGAAAGGAAAAAAATTTAACAAAATTTCAATGAAATCAATAAATATCTAAATATAAAATTATTAGTAGTTATAATTAACAATCCCTTTTTCATCGCCTAACAATAATTTTGTCCAACATGTTGGGGCACACTTCATTCAAAGCTTTAATTAAACTTTTTTGCTTAATCCTGACTCTACATATTCCAAATCCAAACGAATATGGAGTAGTTGTACTTACACATATTACATAAGAGATCAAGAATTCTTTTTTTTTTATTATTTTTAATGAGTATGCGTTATTATTCAATACTATCTATATTGTATTGCTATTCAAATAATAGTATCAATAAAAAAGATAATTGAAAGTGTACCAAAAGGACACATAAATTAAGTTGAATTTTTATTTCTTTATATATTTGTGCTTGAAAAATGTATAAAATAGTTTGCAGTGATCTCAGTTATAATACTGATTAATGAGTTGTCTTTTGAAGATGGCAGCTCAGCTGAAAATCAGAGAATCTGAAATCCGAATTAATTAAAGATTAAAAAATTAAAAAACCAAGACAAAACATACTTCATTATACAGCGGCAACTCAACTCAGGTTTGTGTTTCGTTTTTTGTAAACATCTGGTTCCCAAAAAATATTTTCTCATGATTTTTCCGAAATAAAGAGAAAACTAGTTGGTACAGATAGGAGAATAAAAGCACGTGGGTGAATATCACAAATTACAGCAGGTGAACAGAATATGCCTCTAGTAATTGTCTTTGTTGTGTAGCACTCCGGATTTTCATGTTAATTATTTTATTCTACTTTCAAGTGTAAACAGGGAATGGCACTAAAGTATTAAAGACCGTTTCTCACAATATAAAATTCGAGAATTCTGGTTATAATTCTAATTTAATTTCTTTCCTTTCATTTCTCTACATCTGTTATCGTTATCCATTAATGGAGATTGAAGCTTTATGGTTCTTGCATAATCTCTGTGATTACTCTTTTTGCTTTCTTATTTTGATCATCACTTTCATGGTCTTCTCAACTTTTTCTCTGTTGCTCTACTTGCTGAAGCTGAAGCTTTTGTGCAACTGTGATATTTGTGATGCTTATTTGACGATGCGTTGGTCCAAACAATTTAATAATCTCTGTGATTGGTATACTCATCTTTTAAGCAAATCACCGAGCAAGACTGTTCATATTCATATTCTTAGCAACACGATCACTGCCAATCCAGATAACGTTGAGTACATGCTCAAAACAAGATTTGATAATTTCCCAAAAGGGAAATCCTTTTCTATGATCCTTGGGGATTTTCTGGGTTGTGGTATATTCAACGTCGATGGTGATTTATGGAGGTTTCAGAAGAAGATGGCGAGTATAGAGCTCGATAAATTCTCGATACGATCTTATGCTATAGAAATTGTCAATCATGAGATAAAAAACCGGCTTGTTCCCCTATTATCATCAGTTTCAGGTCAAAAAGATTGCGTTTTAGATTTACAAGACGTGTTTAGAAGATTTTCATTTGATAGCATGTGTAAATTTTCTTTTGGGTTAGACCCCAGATGTCTAGAGTTGTCTTTACCTATGTCTAAATTTTCTGAAGCTTTTGACCTAGCATCAAAATTGTCAGCTGAGAGAGCGATGACTGTTTCTCCGTTGGTTTGGAAAATCAAAAGGATGCTAAATTTGGGAAGCGAGAAGCAATTAAAGGAAGCCATCAAGATAATCGATATTTTAGCCCTAGAGGTTATAAGGCAAAGGCGTAAAATGGGGATTTTAACACATAAAGATCTTTTGTCTCGTTTCATGCGTACGGTAAATGATGAAAAATACTTGAGAGACATCGTTATAAGTTTTTTATTAGCTGGGCGTGACACAGTTGCATCGGCTTTAACAAGCTTCATCAGGCTATTGGCAAAGCATCCGCGCGTTTGTTCGTTAATTAGGCTTGAGGCAGACAGAATTATTGGCCAAAACCAAGAGCTCAAAAGCTTTGAACAATTGCGAGAACTTCATTATTTACAGGCAGCAGTTTACGAGAGTATGAGACTTTATCCTCCAATTCAATTCGACTCAAAGTTCTGTCAAGAAGACGATGTCTTACCGGATGGAACTTTGGTAAAGAAAGGGACTAGGGTTACATATCATCCCTACGCAATGGGACGGATCAAAGAGATTTGGGGTGAAGATTGCTTTGAATTCAAGCCAGAAAGGTGGTTGAAAAATGGTGTGTTCTTACCAGAAAACCCTTTTAAGTACCCAGTTTTTCAAGCTGGATTTAGGGTCTGTCTGGGAAAAGAAATGGCTTTGGTGGAGATCCAAAGTGTAGCACTTTCAATTGTCAGACAATTCCAAATCGAATTGGTGTCAGCATGTCAGATACCACGATTTTCTCCTGGTCTCACTGCCACATTTAGTGGTGGCCTTCCGATCCTTGTACGAGAAAGATAGAATCGTCATTAATATTTTATACCTTATTCATCATATTGAATTACTTTTTTCTTTGGCTAAGTGTATGCTGATTGTTGCGAACATATGCTAATATCTTGCTAGCTGATTCGCCGCCGCACACCAATCAAGTTTAGGTCTTATGATTCTTTAGAAAAAATGATACGGTCATTTAATGGCCAACATGTGTTGAAGCATCATAATCAGAATATATGATTGGTGTCGGAAGGAATCAGTCTCCTTATACAAAATGATTGTTGGCTGATGTTTCTTTGACTGTGCAGATAGATAGATATTGCTAGTGTGCGGTAGTACATCTTCCGTCTGTTACTGTTAAACTTGATTAAATTGCGCACCAATTGTATAAGTGTTTGTTTCAGTGTTTATAATCGCTCTTCATTGTAGTAATTACTCATGTACTGTTATACTTTATTGTATAAGTGTTTTAATTTCTTGTGATTGTAGTTTATATTTATTGCTTCACATGCTTTCAATGATAAAAACACTTCCCTCCCACAAAAACAAAAAGAGGAGGAAAAACTTAACCAAAGTACTCTTAACAAGTCATGATTAATTCTCTGTTATTTTGGGAAAACAAAAAGGGTTATTCTCACTACTTTTTAAACTAAGTTTGTTGACTTGGGTTTAGTCTTCCTTGTATGTTGTGCTGTTATTGACTCTAGTTTTATCATATTTTAGTTGAAAAAAGAAAGTTATAGCGCTATAATTTTTTCTATATTACTTACATAAATATGATATAACTTACAAATAAGTAAATTAATAAATTTATTTATCAAATTAAAGACTTCATCTTTTATATTAATGAAATTTGTCTGATTTTGTTTCTTAAAATTTGTCAAAAACCTCTCTAGAACCTTAAGAGACCTTTATTACAAGAGAAATACCGAGAATCAAAATTAAAATAAATTAATTTAAACTATGTTATAGAATTAATTAAATTTTAACCCAAAAAAAAAAAAAAAACCTATCTTGTTCAAGTGGGATGCTATTGACCATTTCATAAGCACAAAGGAAGAAGATGTAAGAGAGAGACAAAGTCACGCCCTGACCCTGGGATTCACCTGTGATAATCGTCACAGACTCTCATGATACTCTCTATATCTAGAATGTATCGTGAGAGCCTATAAGACTAACCTATTACCTGTCAATCAAAATCTTTGAAAACAGTTTATATGTATTTATCATACCTTCCATCTGTGAGAGTATTATTAAAGAATTGATCTTTGTGATAAATTCACCTACAACGTATAGTAAATAATTAAAATATCATAATAACGTGAATCATTCCCAGCTGGGTTTAAACATATATATACATATATATATATAAGTATTAATAGAATACTTATTACAATTACTTTACCAAGTTAAAAATACACTATCTAGTGGAACAAAATACATGAGTAAGTCAAGAGTAGTCAAGAGTAGTCTATCTAGAGCGTCGAGGGCTCTCTACAGTTAATACTAGGCCGACGAGTACTAAGGCACTTAACCTAAAAGCTAAAATAGTGAAGAATGAGTATACAACGATACTCAGTGAGTAAATAAAATACATATACATATATATATGCACACGCATTTAAAAATACAGATGTTGAGATTCATTTCACATTGTACTCGAAAGTATATATATATATATATATGTTCATTTAAATCAATGATTATGATACATTTCATTGGTTTGTAAACAATTTTAAAACAATTAATCCGGGCTGGTCATACATCCTCGACATGCTACTTTAGTCTAGACAAATCTGTAACCATCAGTGAGTTTTTCTTGCATAAACTATATGCAATAAATCTTATCAGATAGAAAATCATTTCTTATGTTTTGTAAAATCATTTAGTTAAAGCATGCATTTATAAAAACAAGCTCACCTCATTGATGTTGGCTCCGAGTAGTCAATTGGTAATACAAGTGACTATTCTCGTAATCCGTCAAATCCAAGATAACCCTATCAAACTGTCAGGACTTTGCATAAGGTATCTATAGTCGCACACACATGTGTTTGGCATACAGTGGGCTTGCAATGGCCTTTCCCCCTTATATCAGCCCTACTACGGCTCTACTCACCTATGCAGCATCTTAACAGATCCGTCTATAGGCTACTTCTTTGTATATACAGTCAATAACCTAACCTACTGACCATACATCAAGCCTATTGGCTATACATCAGGCCTATTGGCCATGATTCAATAACCAGTGTTATTGGCCCCATCACCAATATACATGCATTAAAACAATTCATTTCAAATCAGTAGTGAAATCATATAAATCAAACTCGACCTCACCAACCATAATATTTTCAAATAACGTTCATAAAATATATAATCCAATTTTCGGCCTTCTCGGCCATTACATGCATGTATATGAAATAAAACTTTAATAGTATACCACAATATACAAACCATCCTAATATCAATGTAAAGTACATGGAAAACATTCGTTTCAAGTTCCATTATAACATTTCAAAACACTTGTTTAACATACAAGCGTGGAAAATGTGGCTAAGATCTTCTAGTTGACACCTGAACATTCCTCGAGGCTAATTTACGGGTGCTATTTATCAAATTTTCAACAATAAAATTTCATGACGGTAACTATTTCTATTTCCCATTTCCATCTAAAATGGATTTACTTGTTACAAAATAATATCTAGCATGTATATAATCATCATATACTTCCAATTAACCCTAAATCAACACAAATCTCTATTTCCTATATAAAATCATAATAAATCTTGGAAGAACAGTAGACCCTAAGATTTTAACTTGTTATCAACTCTTAAAATCAAGCCTATAATGAGTTAATAGGCTTACCTTAATCCTGTAGAAGTCTTTAGGAATCTCACATTGTCGTTTGAATACAAAACCCCCAAATTCTCTTTGAAACCCTAGCTCTTTCTTTATTGCTTCTAGGCCAAAATCGATACTAAACTGATGTGGGAAGGATGATTAACCACTTAGTAACAAAATTTGAAAGAACGCTAAGGGATTTGTCGAATGTGTAAGGAAACTAGAGAGAAAGAGAGAGAAAGGTATTTTAAAGAAATAGGGAAATGAGCGAATGAAAAAGACACTAGGGAGTTAATCCCTCTTGTGGGTATTTATAATAATGGACGGCAAGACCAAATTGCTCGCCAAATTTTACCCAAATCTGCTTCATATATCGATACTTTTGGACTAGGTATCGATACTTTTGGTCTAGGTATCTATACTTTTGGTCTAGGTATCTATACTTTTGGTCTAAGTATCTATACTTTTGGTCTAGGTATCGATCATTTCCTTAAAAATTAAATTCTAGAATTTTCATCGATCTCGAGTATCGATACATTTGCCTTTATGTATCGATCCCCCTCTTTTAGAAGTATCGATACTTTTAATGAATGTATCGATCTGGTTTACCTTGTAAATATTTTTCAAATCTCTGTCCCGGCATGTATCGATACCTTTGATTGATGGTATCGATCTAGTCCATCTTATAATTATTTTTGAACTCTCTATTTTACCATGTGCCGATACCATTCTCCGTAGGTATCGATCTGATCAATTTGTAATTTCTTCCCAAGTCTTGGACTTGCAAAGTATCGATACTTTTTATAAAGGTATCGATCCCTTCATCAGGTATTGATCTGTAACCTTAATGTATAGATACATTTGAACAATGTATCGATACTCTCATTCCAAATATCGATCTCTTTATGCTTAAAATAGATTTCAACCCTTTTTTTTCTTTCCCTAGCATTAATTTCATTTACCTTTCAGGGACTCTGCCCCTGATCCTCTGCAAGGACGCTGCCCCTTGACCCTACTCGCTAACCTGTTAGCGAGATCGCTGAATGCGTCAGTGTAGGCCTATATGCGGAAATCTAATAAATGTTACATTCATCTCATAACATTAAATTCATTATATTCATATCATTAAACTAAATGTAAATTCACTTAAGCCTCGATACTGTGTCAACTAACTATTACTATGCATGCATGAAATGAATGTCATACAATAGACTACTTTACCCTTATGTTCAAATAACAAAGTTTAACAGATAATTTGGTTAAAAATAATGAGTTGGCTAAGTACCTAAATTTAAAGCCAAAACAAGCCAGATACAATGTTTCCATCAAATGTTATTAACATTGGGTACTCTTCACAACTAGTTGTACCATATATAAGTTCATTATCTTTTTAAAAATAAAATTAATTATAACAAAATGTTGGTACTACTACTTACAATTGTGTTAATGTAGCTGATTATTGACTTGAAATTATTTTATAATTTGAGTCATATTATTTTTAATTGAGTTCTAACTAGATCATATGTGTAAGTTACAAATTTCCAACTATATAATTACTTTCAAGATCAATCGAAATTGGCATGTGATAATATCAATCGCATCTACCACATGTCCTCGAGAGTCATCTCCGAGAACAGTCCCGATCATGTATTTAGATTATATAATATAATTAAATGTAAAATTCGCTCGTGCAACCCGAGATAAATGGGTTTGTTGTTCACCTCCGTCATGGCAGAGTCCTTAAATAACACTTTGCAAGCCTTTAAGGTTTGAAATAGGCCCCTCGGGTAGAACTTTCCTTCGATTGGTACGTGAGTCACCTGGATAGTACTATAGTGTTAACCTCAAAGTCATGTCCTCTGCCTGAGGTAGTGAAGTTTGTTATCCTCATTCTCCTTGAATGAGGGTCTTTCACATCTATGTTTGAGTAGAACATCTTCACTAACATGTCAAAACACGTTCCTCTTTGCTTTAGAAAATAAATCCAGCCGAATTCTTTGAATTGCTGAAGGTAAGGAAACTGAATAGATGCGAGAAAATCAAAGTCTATTAGCCATCCAGGTGCTTGGCAATACCTAAAAGGGAGGTGAATTGGGTTATTTAAAAATTTAAAGCTTAAAATTAATGTACTTATTAATGCAGTGCAACAAATAAAAGAGTAGAGAGAGAGAAATTGTAAACACAAGATTTATAGTGGTTCAGCAAGCTTGGCCTATGTTCACTCTTTCGATTTTGGCTTACCAACAAGGTTTGACTATCTCTTTATTTCTACGAGTCAAGTGAAACCCAATACAACTCATTCTATAGTGAAGTACAGCAGTACACTTCATTTTACAGGTGAAAAGTAACCTAATACAATCTTCGTTTTGTCGGGTAAAGATGAACCCAAATTGATTAGAAATGAATTTCAGTTTATAGTACTCTCACACTAGAGCAAATATCTCAATACGCTCAAACAAATAATTTTCTCTCAAAGATGGTTACAAGGTAAATATAGTAGAGAGAAAAAATATGATTTTTACGTTTCTTAAGATCAAGAGGAATGTTCAGTGGTTTGCAAAATATTCTCTTTTTATTATTGTCTAAAATTCTTATATTTATATTTATTTTTATTGTGAAAAATCTTGTGTCCAACAGCTTTATTTGATGCATTAATGTTCACCATAAATGTTACAGAAGTTACCGTTGAGCTTTAAAATGTCAAAAAGTATCGATCCTTTCAGCTAAAGTATTGATTTGTTTAAGCCAAATTTGAATCTGAAGTATTGATTTGTTTAAGCCAAATTTGAATCTGAACTTGTCTTTGATCTCAAGTATTGATCCTTTCTTCTTTACATATTGACCTGGGTGAGTTCGTAAATAATTCTGACGTCTTGACTTGCCACATATCAATCTCTTCAACATAGGCATTAATATGGTTTGTCTTGTAATTATTTTCGAATTCTCGAGTTTGCAACGTATTGATTTCTTCATCACAGTTATTGATTTGATTTGTCTGATAATTATTTTTTAACTCTCAGGTCTGTAACGTATTAATATCTTTATCACATGTATCGATCTAGTTCACTTAGTAAATATTTCATAACTCTTGAACTTGCAGAGGGTTAATCTTATGAACTCTGAATATCGATCTTCTCTACATGTATCAATCACTATCTGTTGGGTATCAATCTGATTTGACTTATAATTATGTTCGAACTCTCAGACTTGTGAAGATGCTGATCTCTTGAACTCTGAGATCAATCTTCTTTAAGTGTATCGATCAGTTTTGTGATAGTGTCGATCATTTGGCTCTAAGTATTGATCCTGTTAAGCTTAAAACACATTTCTCATAGAAAATTATTTAGTTTGCTCATAAGTATAATCACATACAATTTTCTTGATTCTTAACACATTCAAATATATTTTATTATCCAAAAATTAAATTGATATTATAACAAATTTGTTCATCATCGAAAACGTAAACTTACACGACATGATATCATCAATTTTAAATTAAAACTACTAACATGATATCATTATAAATATTGGCTAAAGTAACGTTTCTCAGCCGCTTGGTTAGGGAACTCTCAATTAGATGAAGATGCTTCCACCATGCTTTGCCTCTTATGTTAAGAGAAACTTTCAAATTCTTAGTACGAGGCATTTTCAAATTTAGTTTGAGAGATTTGAGAGGTTTTACAAAGTTGATTCTAGAAAGAGAAAGCTTTTATGATTTGAAACTTTTCAATTTTTTAGATTTTAAAACTTATAATTGCGTAAAAATATCGATACATTTAGGAATGTGTCGATCTATTTTTAGATCTAAAAAAACGTATCGATTGGACTTTAAGAAATATCGATACTTATTTTTGAAATTTGGAAAAGTATTGATACATTTAATAGAGGGTATCAATACATATTGGAGAGAAAATGAAACGATATTGGTATTTTTTCAAGTTTTTCAATACCTCTCTCATGATTACACATGTCATTCATGCATTTAATTTTGGCAGCTTTTTAAAAAACTTTTGAACTCTTTGATTGACATGTGGACGACGCTTTAAATATGCACTCATCTTATACTAAGGTATCGATCCTACCGTGAAAATGTATCAATACTTTTTGGAATTAATTTCTAGTATCGATACAACTTGTTGACATGTTGATTCTAATAAAAAATTATTAAAGATATCGATACATTCATAAGAGCATATTGATCCTTTACAAAGGTATCGATACTTATAAAACAAGATATCGATTCGAATTTTGACTAGAATAAAAACAAACACAAAACAAGCATAAAAAGATTAAACTAAAAATCAATCAATTTTCATCATTCCTAATTAATTTCTAATGGAACAAAATCGTTCATGATTAAGAGATTTTGTAAAGATATCAGCTAATTGATCATTTCTACTGACATATTCTAGATGAACCTTTCTTTTATTGACAGCAGATCTCTATATGTTTTGTTAAAGAGTGATTCATTAGATTTTTAGTCAGATTAATGGCACTGGTGTTATTACAAAAAATATGAATCTTATTAATATCCATGCCATAATTTTATAATTGGTGCTTGATCCATAAGAGTTGAGCACAACAACTACTTACTAATATATATTACACTTCAGTAGTTAATAATGCAATTGTACTTTGTTTCTTGCTAAACCAATATAATAATGCATTTTCGAGAAAGTAGCAAATCTCACTTATGCCTTTTCTATCTATTTTACAAATCCCATAATTTGCATTCGAATATCCTTTCAAGCAAAATACACCATCCTTTGGATAAAACAATTCTAAATTAGGTATAGATCTTAAATATCTAAAAACTCATTTTATTGCAACTAAGTGTGATTATTTGGGATTAGATTGAAATCGTACATAGACACAAACACTATAAAGAAAGTCATATCTAAAAACTGTCAAATAAAGTAGTGAGCCTATCATGCCTCTATATAGTTTAGGATCGGCATTCTTTCCAATAAAATCCTTATCTAAGGAGGTAGATGAAGCTATAAAAGTGTGTATAGGTTTTTCTTCTATCTGCTCAAATTTTCTCAATAGCCCTTTGATGTATTTTGATTGAGAGATATAAATTTTATTATTTGTTTGTTTTATTTGAAGACCTAAAAAGAAATTAATTCTCCCATCATGCTCATTTCAAATTTACTTTTCATAAAATTTAAAAATTCAATTCATAAGAATTTATTTGTGTTTTAAAAAATGATGTCATCAGCATAAATTTGAACTAATAAAATATCATCATTTTTTGTTTTAATAAAAAGTGTAGTATTAACACTATCCCTTACAAAATTATGCTTAAGCAAACGTTAAGTCTGTCATACCAAACTCTAGGAGCTTGTTTCAAACCATAAATTGTCTTAGTGAGTTTGTAGACATGATTTGGAAATTTATAATTTTCAAAACTAAGAGGTTGTTCTACGTATACTTTTTCATTTATAAAACCATTTATAAATGCAATTTTGACATCCATTTGATAAAATTTGAAATTTATAAAATATGCAAAGGCTAAAAGCATTCTAATGGCTTCTAATTTAGCTACCGGTGCATAGGTTTCATCATAATCTATTCATTCTTCTTGACTATAACCTTGTGCAACTAGTCTATCTTTGTTTCTAGTGATTGTACCATCTTCATCAAGCTTATTTCTAAATACCTACTTAGTACCAATTATTGAATTATCATTAAGTCTAGGTACTAAGGTTCATACTTCATTTCTTTCGAATTGATGTAGCTCCTCTTGCATAGCCATCAACCAATTTTCATCATCTAAAGCTTCTTCAATGTGACTTAGTTCTATTTGAGATATAAATACTAAATTTTGAATCTCTTATATATTTTAAGGAATTTCCTTAGCTTTTCTTCTAGTTTTAACTCCTTGAGAAAGATCGTCAATGATTTACTCCTTTGGATGATTTTTGACAAATTTTCAAGTTATAAGTAAATCATATGAAGGTTATTATTCTTCAACAACTTCTTTATCCTTTTCTTAAGAGGCATCACTTAAATTTAAGTTTTCTATATTCTCCACAGTTTCAATTTCCTTTTCCTTTTCATTTGCTATTAATTTAGCTAAGTTAGGATTAGGTTTATCAAATGTGACATGTACAGTTTCTTCCACGACTTAAGTTCTTTTGTTAAATACCCTATATGCTTTGCTTTTAGAAGAATATCCTAGAAATATTCCAAGGTCAGATTTTGCCTCAAACTTTTCAAGATTATCTTTGGTGTTGAGGATATAATAATTGCATTCATAAATTCTAAAATACTTAATCTTGGGTTTCTATTGATAGATAAGCTCATAAGGAGTTCTAATTAAAATTTTTCTTATTAAAACTCTGTTTGTAATATTACATGCAGTACTTATAGCTTCAGCCCAAAAATATTCAAGAATATTCACTAAGCATGGTTTTTCCCATTTTCTGCAAGGTTCTATTTTTCTTTTAGCAATTCCATTTTGTTGTAGAGTTCTAGGTGTAGAAAAATTATGAGAATAAACATTCTCATCAAAAAGATTCTCAAATTATTTGTTAACAAATTCTCCATCTTGATCACTTATAATCTTTACAATCTTATATTCAATTTCATTTTGGATTTTCTTTGAAAAATTTTCAAAGGTTTCAAAAGTATTACTCTTTTTTTCTAAGAAAAAGACCCACTTGAATCTACAGTAATCATCAACAATTATATATACATAAAGTTTTTCTCCTAAGGATGCAATCCTATTTGGTCCAAAAAGATCTATATCTAAAAGTTCTAAGGGTCTTATTGTAGAAACTATATTATTCGATTTAAATGAAGTTTTAACATGTTTTCCTAGTTGACAAGGATCACGAAATTTGTCTTTGATAAAGTTTATATTAAGAAGATCTCCTAATAAGCCTTGTTTAACTAATTTTTGTATGAAATGCATACTACAATGTCCTAATCTTATATGTCATTTTCAAGAATAATCACATAGAACTTGCAAATAGATATCATTCAATTCATTCAAATTATCTAGTTCTATGATGTACACATCATTATTTCTAGGTGCATAGAACAATTTATTAGCACGCTCATCAAATACTTCACAACCATTTTTTTTTATAAATATAACTTTGTATCTATAATCACACAATTGACTAATACTAAGCAAGTTATATTTCAGACCTTCAACATATAAAATATTTTTAATTAAAATGGAGTTTATGCCAATGGTTCCAATACCTTTCACCTTACTTCAGCTATTGTCTTCAAAACCACGTCTTTTATTTCTTCTTTTTAAATGGAGAAATAGCTTTTTGTTTCTTTTCATTTGTCTTAAGCAATTACTATTGAGAAACCGCTTTTTCTTATACTTGTTACTTTTGACATGAGTTCCCTACAAAATAAACAAGTTTATTTTGGTATCCAAGTTACTTTATTTTTGGAAAGGTTAGTACCTCCCTTAGGAACCTATTTCAATTTTTCACATGTATTCCCATTGGTTTTAGAACCTTCAAGAATCCACATTGATTTTTGTCCATTGTATGTGTGGTTCTTAAGAGCACATGCATAACTATAATGACCATTTTTGCAACAATAGTGACATGTGATGAATGGACTAGTTTGTTGACTTGATTCAACAAAATATTTTGAGTAAGTCTTTTGTTTATAACCAACATTGGCTTTATCAAAAACAAGTCTTTGATTAGCTAAAAATTTATCCAAAGTTTCCTTTCCTTGGGTAAATTTTGCTAACAAATCATTTAAGTCTTTGACCTTACTCTTAAGCAAATCATTTTCTTTAACCAAGATATATGTGGATATATAAGATTCATGTTCTTTTGCCTTTTGTTTAAGTGAATCATTTTCTTTAATAAGCAATGAATTTTTCTTTCTTACTTCTTTATTCATATTAAACAATGATTTAAAGTCATTTATGAGTTCATCATATAATTTAAATAGTTCTTTATATGACAAGTCATGCTCACTATCATTATCTTCACTATAGTATGATTCATATGATGTACAGTTAAGTTTAGAGCATACCTCATCATCATCCTTTACCATGAGACATAAATTTGCAAATTCATTCTCGGATGATGAAAAACTTAATTCTTTAGTGGAGTCATCACATGTTGCCTTCATCACTTTTTTCTTGTTCTTTTTGTCTTTCTTGAATTTCATAAGGCATTATGGGTTTGTGTGACTAGGCTTTTTACATTATTTACATTCATATAATTCAAATAGTTCTTTATATGACATGTCATGCTTACTATCACTATCTGTACTATAGTATGATTCATTGTTGTATTGTTAAGTTTAGAGCATACCTTATCATCATCCTTCACCATGAGACATAAATTTGCAAATTCATTCTCGGGTGATGAAAAACATAATTCTTCAGTGGAGTTATCCCATGTTGTCTTCATCACTTTCTTCTTGTTCTTTTTATCCTTTTTTAATTTCATAAGGCATTCTGGTTTTGTGTGACTAGGCTTTTTGCATTTATAGCAAATAATCTCCCTTTCTCATTCTTTATCCTTGTCCCTCTTGTATCAATCTTTTTCAAAATATTTTTTCCTTTATTTTTTATCCCTTTGAATTTCCCTTTCTTGAAGTATCTCCTCACTTACTTTGCCATGAACAATAGGTTTTTTTCTTCATCTAATTCAGCCTCACTTTCACTTTTATCTTGTCTTCTACTTTTCAAAGCGAGGCTATTTCTTCCTTTATCTCTATATTCATTTTCATTTTTTCTTGCTTCTAGATCATATGTCATTAGTGAATAAAAAAGTTCTTCTAGTGGTAAGGTCCTCAAGTCTTTAGTTCTTGAGTTGCAGTAACCTTCACTTCTCATGACTTAGGTAAACATCTCAAAATCTTTATTACAAGATCAGTGTTACTATATGATTTACCTAATGATTTTAAGCCATTTGTAATATCAATAAATCTAGTAAACATCTCTTTGATGTTTTCTTGGGGTTTCATTTTGAACAGTTCATAATCATGCACTAACATATGAATTTTAAAGTTTTTGACTTTACTAGTGCCTTCATGTGTAACCTCCAACATTTGCCAAATGGATTTTACATTTTTGAATTTGGATACTCTATTAAATTCAGATTTATCTAATGTACAATAAAGTATATTTGTAACACTCGAGCTTTCTTTTGTAGAGCTTAGAGCTATAATTGTAAATATAGTTGTTAAAGTTTTAAGTGTTAGAATTTTAAGAAGTAATATAAAGTAAAATGGTAGAATTGAAATTTCATTATTAGCAAGGTTATTTTTGAGATTTTAGCTTATGGATAAATATATTCATATGTAATTAAGTGGGCTAGTATTATATATAAATAATTTGGGCTCAATTTAATTAAATTAAGGCCAAGCCCAAGCTTATGTGTGTATATATATATATATACTAAAATGGGCGAAACCTCAAGCCCAAATATAAATATATATATATATATAACAAAGTAAAATAAATAAATAAATAAATAAAATATTAGGATTTTTTGCTTAAATTCTCTAGAAAATCCTAGCTTTTACTTTAATCCTAGCCATTCACTTGTTACAATTATAGGTATGTTTTGTAACATAGATAAAGATGAACATAAAAGCTAAGTTAGTGGAAAATGTGGTGGCTAAATGTGGTCTATTGGATTTGGTTAAAGCCATCCTAGCCATCTATGTGTTTTATTGATTAAATTAATTAATATTTTGTGTTAGTTAGTGGAAACTGTGGTGGAGAAATGATGGTCATTGGTTTTGATTGAAGTAATTCAAGCCATCTATGTGTTTTAAGAAAATTAGAATTAATATTTAATAAAAATTGGGTAGAAAAATGAGAGTCATTGGATTTGATTGAAGTAATCCTAACCCTCTATGTATTAATAAGTAAAATGCTAGTCTTTAACTTTTCAAAATTGAAATGCAAACCAAGGCCAATGTAGGAGACAAAAAATTGAAAAGAAAAGAAAGGAAAGAAAGAAAGGGAGAGAAAGGAGAAAGATAGAAAGGTGAATTGGTAAGTTTAAATTGCTTTTAATTAGTGTTTTACTATTTTGGTGTAATAAGCTTTCTTTAATTAGTTTTTTATTATATTGGTGTAGTAAGTTTAGTGTATTGTAATGTTAAAATTGTAATAGGAAATTGGTATTGTTTAGGTATATCATATTTAGTGAATTGTTAAAGGTAGATTGCAGGAGAATTTGTGTTATTTATGTTAAACTATGAGTAGTAGATTTGAAATGAATATTGTTAGAAGTTGTATATGATGTTGGAAATTGGTAGAAATTAGAACATTTATATGTTATAGGATTGTAGTAGGAAATTAATTATAGCATGCTTAGTGAATTAAATTAATTGTAGTAGGAAATTAATTGTATCATGTTTAGTGAATTAAATTAATTGTAGTAGATAGGGACAAAGTAATATTATTAGTGTTAAATGGTAGTAAGAAATTAAAAAGGGGTAAAAAATTGATAGTGTTAAATTGAAGTATGGAAATTGAAAATGGGTGGAAAATATATATGCATATTGTTGTAATAATTATTACTTGTGTAGCATTCTTAGTAAATTAATAATGTTAAATTAAAATTAAGAAACTAGAAATGGATAAAGGATATATAATTAATGTTAAATTGTAAGTAAAGTGATAAATATAAATAATGTATAATATGTGTTTATAATGACTTAAATTGTTATGTGTGGATTTGAGATGGTGAGCGGTGGAGTTGGAATTGAATCTCGGCAAGTTCGGCAGGCCGAGTTTGTTTGAAATATTTGGGAGTGTTTGGAATTTGATAATGCGGATGTGTTAAAAAATAATTGGCGGGAAATGGCAACAATTAACGAATTCAAAAATGTTACGCCAAATGTATTGTTTCCGAAAATTGGTATAATATGCATATATATATATATATGTGTGTGTGTGTATGTATTTATAAGCAAATATGAAATGATGTTGTGGCATAAATATGGTAATAAGTTTATGTTAGGAAATTAATAAAGTGTTAGAGTTGGAAATGTAGATGTCGTAGGAATGTAGTGATGAGTATAAAAAGTGAAATTGAAATAGATTGTGTTAATTTGTTTTAAATGTGCAACATTAAGATAAGAACATACTAGGGAAGAGTGAGAACAGAAGTAAGTAGATTATGCATACATTTTAACATTTTGAAACTATGCGATATTTGATGTTGTGTGAAAATATGCATATTAATGTTTGGTATGCCAATATGAATTTTATGTAATGATTTTTGAAAAACTAAGATTTTAAATGTTGTACGTCGGTATCGCACTTATGAAATGTTATTGAAATGTTGTCGATGTGTGAAAATTTGAATGGAATGCATTTTTTATAACTTAGTCGTTAGTTATGCTATTTTGACCTAGCTGAATCTCGTGTTAAAGACGAGGCTTGCAGGCTAATAAGAATTTTGTTTAACGCACCGTGCTCGCTTCTATTATACGAAAATGTGAATAACCGTTTAATGTGGAACACGTGATCACATTCTGAATCCGTGTCACTGTGGATGCAGGTGACACACGCTAATAAGAATTTTGTTTAACGCGCCGTGCTCGCTTCTATTATACGAAAATGTAAATGACCATTTAATGTGGAACACGTGATCACATTCTGAATCCGTGTCACTGTGGGTGCAGGTGACACTAATTGACTAAGCCATTCTGAATATATTGTATTTTGAATGAACTCTATTTAATAGAGAAGTTTGAAAATGTGATGATTATTTAAACTTTCATATTTTGCACTGCATCAACATATAAAACTTGCATGATTTACATACTGAGATTTTATCTCACCATTTTATTGAAAAATTTATTTTCAGATAATAGCACATAGAGGTGACCAAGTACACAAGCGAAGGTACTAGGTATATATGATATTTTTTGGATATATATAATTGTAGGTTAGCTAAGTAATATGTATAGACTTATATTTGGATATGTAGTTACTAAGTTAGTTATATGTCAAGAAGTTGTAATATATGTAACCTTGTATGTATATTTGTATGTATAAAAACAAATTGTTAAGTATAAATGTTTATAAATGTTTAAGATTTGTATAATAAAAGAATAGCATTGTATATAGCAAACGTGAGTATGTATTTGTAGTTAATATGAAACAGGTGTGATATTTAGTGGTATGAGAGATTAGGTTAAGATTTTGTAGACTTTAGGTTGATTAGGGAGTGTAGGAAAAATATATATACATGTAATAGTAATATAATAATAAATATTTGACAATTGTTATTTAATTGAGTATAATTGCAAATATTTTGTGGAATCTAACCATGTTTTATTTTGGATATAGATGGCTAGGACTAAGTACGACATATTGACGTGTGTTAACAAAATAGAGTAGTATGTTTTAGGAGGAGTTCTCGTGAAGGATTTGAGGAAACTTTGGGCGGATAGAAATAGAGATAGAGTGAGCACCTCATATAGAGGGTATCATAGTGAGGGGAGTGTAAACATGTGATTTTCGAACACTGATTCAGGTCTAGGAGTTTCTGAGAAAGTTAAGAATAATGCACTTAAGGGCTTAAGAGTGTATGGCAAGGGAGTGAATCAAAATAAATTTGTGGTCCGGCGTATATATTAGATAAGTAGGTATAATAATGTTTTGAGAACCACGAAGAGTTGGGCAAGAAAGGTGAATGGAAGCTTAAGGGGCGAGAGTAGTAAGAGAAAACCGGTTGCATTGGCACCTTTTCCCTCTAAGCTAGAAAAGCCTTTTGAACTGCAAAAGAAAATGAGGGATCTAAATGATTGATGGAGTGTTGGGGCTAACCTAACTAGGATGTTTTATAAGTAGATTTGTATATATACTTTAATTTTTTTTTGTAGTTGTGACCTTACTTTAGTTATGTGGAATATCCTTTTTGTTATATATATGTAGCTACCCTTGTAAAAAGAATTGTGAAATTTCTATAGTTAATGTAAGAATGATATTGTTATATCTTAGATATAATATATGGCATGATATTGTATTATAACTTTGCATTGAGGAGTTGTTGAATTATGATTTTGCATTGAGGAAATTGTTGGATTATAATTTTGGTATTGAGAAATTATTGAATTATGTTCTATTTATTCCTTAGTAAGGTGTGGATTAATGTATTATTGTCTCCCTTAAATATTAATGACTTATATATATCTATCATAGTTATTGCAACAGAGGAGAATTCTCGTAGAGAAAAAGCTAAAGCTAACGCATCTAGTTCAAAAGTCCCTCGGAATGTTAATAGAGCGGGGAAGCTTGCAAGGGAGGCTGGAGATGATAATCCTGTCATTAACTTGATGATGAGGATAATGGAATAAAAAAATAAATTGATTGAGAGAATTGCTTGAAACAGTGGTGCCATAAGAAGTGAAAGGAGTGGAAACCGACTTAATGGCGATGACCATAGTAATAGGGTAGTAACTTTGGAGCAATTTAAAAAGTTGGATCCACTGATATTTAGAGGGAGCATAAATCCAATGGTGGCGGAAGCATGGATTAAGCAAACAGCTCTTGGGTGTAGTGAAGAGCAGAAAGTGATCTTTGCTTCATTTGTATTACAAGGAAAAGCACACCACAGGTAGGAGTCCAAAGCTAGACTACTAAGAACTCGATTGGAAGTGAAACCAATTACGTGGGAGTTGCTCAAGGAAGCTTTCTTGGAAAAATATTTCCCACGATGAGTCAAAGATAATATGAAAGTGGATTTCCTAAGATTGGTGCAGGGAGACAAATCAGTGATGGAATACGAGGCAGTATTTCCAACTTTGTCTCGATTTGCTACAGCTTTAGTAGCAGATGAGCAAAGCAAATGTAGGCATCTCTTATAAAGATTGCGTCCAACAATCAAGTCGCGGTTGTCCATCCTAAAACTGAACGTGTATGCAAATTTGGTTGATCGGGCAATTATTGCAGAAAGGGATTTGACAAAATCTCAAAAAGCTCGGGAATAGTTCATCAAGAAAAGAAAAGATGTAAGGTAAGGGGGTAGTAGTAACAAAACACAATTACCTCCATTTCAGAGGGGTAATGAAGGTAAATCTGTTCCAAGAAGAGTTAACTTTAGAAATATGGGCAGTAATAGACAAGCAACGCAAAAGATGTATGCTCTTTGTGAATCTTGTAGGAAGTTCCATCCTAGAATTTGCCACTGAGTGACTGGAGCTTACTTCAGTTGTGGAAAGTAAGGGCATATAATCAAAGACTGTCCAAATAGGCGAGTGGACAGGAAAGATGGTGGAGTTGAAAACCAGAACAAGAAACAGAAGTTACCGAGACGTGTTATGCTCTCACCAAGCAGGATTCACAAGCGTTGAATGAAGTGGCAGCAGGTACACTGACTCTTTTTAATAAGGAAGCTAAAGTATTATTTGACCTTGGTGTTACCCATTCTTTTATGTCGTGTGCATTTGGTTGTTTGTCTAATAAACCTTCTAAATCTTTGAAGTATGTGATATATGTGGCCACACCTATGGGTGATAGTGTGATGACACAACAGGTTTACAAAGCCTGTAAAATTAGTATGGGGGAGAAGGAATTTATTGTAGATTTATTTCCTCTTGAAATGTGTGATTTTGATGTTATTTTAGGAATGGATTGACTAGCCGCTTATCATGCGATAGTAAACTGTTTTACTAAGGAAGTGATGTTTAATATTCTGAGTCAATCGAAATTTAGATTTGGGGGAAAGCAGTCAATGGTGATTTTGGGGTTGATAAGTGCAATTAAGGCCACAAAGTTATTAGAAAAAGGGTGTGAAGGTTTCTTAGCTTATGTGGTTAAGCGGGGTGAGACTAAGGTGTGTGTGGAGGATATTCCTATAGTTTCAAAATTCTGAAATGTGTTTCCAGAGGATTTGCTCGGGTTACCTCCAAAAAGAGAGATTGAGTTTGGTATTGAGTTAGCATCGGGTACATCGCCCATTTCTATAGCACCATATAAAATGGCGCATGTGAAATTAAAAGAATTAAAGAGTCAACTATAAGAATTATTAGATAAGGGTTTTATACGCCCTAGCATTTCACCTTGGGATACTCCAGTATTGTTTGTTAAGAAGAAAGATGGCACCCTAAGATTGTGTATTAATTATAGGAGATTGAATCAAGCTATAATAAAGAATAAATATCCTTTGTCTCTGATTGATGATTTGTTTGACCAGTTGTAGGGAGTGAGTGTATTTTCTAAAATTGATTTAAGGTCAGGATATTACCAAATCGAAGTTAAGAGTGAGGATGTACCAAAGACTGCCTTTCGTACTCGGAATGGACATTATGACTTTTTGGTGATGCATTTTGGGTTAACAAATGCCCCAACAGTCTTTATGGATTTAATGAATAGGGTGTTTCAGCCATCTTTAAATCAATTTGTGATTGTGTTTATTGAAGATATATTAGTGTATTCGAAGAGTGATGAGGATCATACGAAACATTTAAAGATAGTGTTTCAAATACTTGGAGAAAAGAAGTTGTATGCTAAGTTTAAGAAATGTGAATTCTAGCAGAAACAAGTGGTGTTTTGGGGCATGTGGTGAACAAAGATGGGATATCTGTTGATTCGGCTAAAGTGGAAGTAATAGTTAATTGGCAGCGACCTTCAACGATTACAGAAGTAAGGAGTTTCTTGAGTTTAGTGGGATATTACCAAAGGTTTGTGGAAGGTTTTGCTAGGTTGGTGGCACCCTTAACAAAGTTAACTTGGAAGAATACAAAATTTATGTAGGATGAGGATTGTGAAAGAAGTTTTCAAGAGCTTAAAAATCGTTTGGTGACAGCACCGATTCTGACAATTCCATCTAGTGGTTAAGGATTTGTGATATATAGTGATGCCTCAAGGAAAGGTCTAGGTTGTATACTAATGCAACATGGGAAAGTTGTAGCTTATGCTTCTAGGCAACTTAAGAACAATGAACAGAATTACCGTACACATGATTTAGAATTTGCAGTGGTAGTATTCGCTTTAAAAATTTGAAGGCATTATCTGTATGGGGAAACTTGTTAAATTTTTATAGATCATAAAAGTTTAAAATATACGTTTACTCAGAAAAAGCTGAATTTGAGGCAAAGGAGATTGTTGGAATTAGTGAAGGACTATGATTGTACAATTAATTATCATCCCAAGAAAGCAAATGTAATAGCTGATGCTTTGAGTCGAAAATCTTCGAGATAGTTAGCCACATTGATAACCACTCAAAGGCAGATTTTGCTGGACCTTAATAGAAATCAAATTAAAGTATTAAGAAAGGCAGACAACTCTTATATGTCTCATTTGATAGTGCAACCAACTTTGATTCAAAGAATTAAAGATGCTCAGGGAGTAAATCAGTACTTGAGGAAGGTTGCGGAAAAAGTTCCTGGAGGTGGAAGAAAGGGGTTTGCAATAGCTGAGGATGAGACATTGTATTTTGAAGAAAAACTTTGTGTGCCTAGGGATGTTGACTTATAGCGGAAAATTCTGAATGAAGCTCATAACTCTTAATATACTATCCATCTTAGTAGCATAAAGATGTATAGGGATCTTCGCACTAGATTTTAGTGGCCTAAGATGAAATTGGATATTACATGATGTGTAGAGCAGTGTTTGACTTGTTAGCAAGTTAAAGCAGAACATCAGAGATTGTCAGGTTTATTAAAGCCGTTGATAATACCGGAGTGGAAATGGGAACGCATAGCTATGGGTTTTGTTGTGGGATTACTAAGAACTTCTAAGGGTTACAATGCAATATGGGTAATTGTGGGTAAGTTGACGAAAGTAGCACATTTTCTTCCTGAGCATACCACTTATTCGATGGACAGGTATGCACAATTGTATGTTAAAAAAATTGTAAGATTGTATGGAGTGCTTGTTTCCATTGTTTCAGATAAAAATCCACGATTTACCTCTAAGTTTTGGAAAAGTTTGCATGCAGCTATAGGTACCAAATTAAATTTTAGTACGGCTTTTCACCTGCAAACTGACGGACAATCGGAGAGAACTATTCAGATTCTAGAAGATATATTACGGGCTTATATATTGGATTTTAAGGGTAGTTGGGATGAATATCTACCATTGGCAGAATTTGCATATAACAATAGTTTTCAATCCACTTTTAGCTTGGCTCCATATGAACCATTATATGGAATGAAGTATAGATCGCTGCTTTATTGAGATGAGGTTGGTGAAAGGAAAGTTTTGGGGCCAGAAATTGTTCAACAAACACGTGAAGTAGTTGAGAAAGTAAATGAAAGAATGAAAACTGCGTAGAGTAGACAAAAGAGTTATGCTGATATTCGAAGGAAACCCTTGGAATTTGTTCTAGAAGAAAATGTATTTCTCAAAGTGGGTTCAATGAAATGGGTGAAGAGGTTTGGTAAAAAAAGGAAGATAAGCCGTAGATTTATTGGCCCGTTTGAGATTTTAGAAAGAGCGAGAGATGTGGCATATCGACTTGCCCTTCCTCCGTCATTGTCTGGAATGCATAATGTATTTCATGTATCAATGCTGCGCAAGTACATCGCTAATCCTACAAACGTGTTGAGTTATGAATCACTTAGGTTTAGAGAATATCTGACTTATGAGGAGATTTTTGTGTAGATTTTAGACCATAAAGATCAACAATTATGCTCGAGGAAGATTCCCTTAGTGAAAGTATTTTGGAGAAATCATATTTTAGAGGAAGCCACCTGAAAACAAAAAGCGGAAATTCTAGAGAAATATCCTCAGCTTTTCCAATAAGAAAGAAGATACTTAGTAAATTTCGAGGATGAAATTTTTGTAAGGAGGGGAGAATTATAACACTCGAGCTTTCTTTTGTAGAACTCATAGCTATAATTGTAAATATACTTGTTAAAGTATTAAGTGTTAGAATTTTGAGAAGTAATATAAAGTAAATATATAAGGGTAAAATTGAAATTTCATTATTAGCAAGATTATTTTTAGAATTTTAACTTATGGATAAATATATACATATGTAATTAAGTGGGCTAGTAATATATATACATAATTTGGGCTCAATTTAATTAAATTAAGCCCAAGCCTAAGCTTATGTGTATATATATATACACTAAAATAGGCCAAAGCTCAATCCTAAGTATAAATATATATATATATATATATAACAAAGTAAAATAAATAAATAAAATATTAGGTTTTTTCGCTTAAATTCTCTAGAAAACCCTAGCCATCCATTTCCTTTAATCCTAGCTATCCACTTATTACAATTCTAGGAATGTTTTGTAAAATGGATAAAGATGAATATAAAAGCTAAGTTAGTGGAAAATGTAGTGGCTAAATGTGGTCTATTTGATTTGGTTAAAGTCATTCTAGCCATCTATGTATATTATTGATTAAATTAATTAATATTTTATATTAGTTAGTGGAAAATGTGGTGGAGAAAGGATGGCTATTAGATTTGATTGAAGTAATCCAAATCATCCATGTGTTTTAAAAAAATTAGAATTAATTAATATTTAATGAAAATTGGGTGAAAAAATGAGAGCCATTAGATTTGATTGAAGTAATCCTAACCCTCTATATGTTAATGAGTAAAATGTTAGTCTTTAACTTTTCAAAATTGAAATGCAAAACAAGGCCAACGTAGGAGACAAAAAATTGAGAAGAAAAGAAAGGAAAGAAAGAAAAGGAGAGAAAGGAGAAACAAAGAAAGGTGAATTGGTGAGTTTAAATTGCTTTTAATTAGTGTTTTACTATTTTGGTGTAGTAAGCTTGCTTTAATTAATGTTTTATTATATTGGTGTAGTAAGTTTAGTGAATCGTAACATTAAAATTGTAGGAAATTAGTATTGTTTGGGTATAGTATGTTTAGTAAATTGTTAAAGGTAGATTGAGGGAGAATTTGTATTATTTATGATAAACTATGATTGTAGATTTGAAATGAATATTGTTAGAAGTTGTATATGATGTTAGAAATTGGTGGAAATTAGAACATGTATATGTCATGGAATTGTAGTAGGAAATTAATTATAGCATGCTTAGTGAATTTAATGAATTGTAGCATGCATAGTAAATTAAATTAATTGTAGTAGATATGAACAAAGTAATATTGTTAATGTTAAATAGTAGTAAGAAATTAAAGGGGTAAAAAATGGATAGTGTTAAATTGAAGTATGGAAATTGAAAATGGATGGAAAATATATATACATATTGTTGCAATAATTATTACTTGTGTAGCATTCTTAGTAAATTAATAATGTTAAATTAAATTAAGAAATTGGAGATGGATAATGGATATATAATTAATGTTAAATTGTAAGTAAAGAGATAAATATAAATAATGTATAGTATGTGTTTATAATGACTTAAATTGTTATGTGTGGATTTGAGATAGTGAGTTGTGGAGTTGGAATTGAATCTCGACAAATTCAGTAGGCGAGTTTGTTTGAAATATTTGGGAGTGTTTGGAATTTGATAATATGGATGTGTTGAAAAATGAATTAGCAGAAAATGGCAACAATTAACGAATTCGAAAATGTTACGCTAAATGTATTGCTTCCAAAAATTAGTAAAATATGCATATATATATATATATATGTATGTATGTATAAGCATATATGAAATGATTTTATAGCGTAAATATGGTAATAGGTCTTTGTTAGGAAATTAAAAAAGTGTTAGAGTTAGAAATATAGATGTTGTAGGAATGTAGCGATAAGTATAAAACGTGAAACTGAAATAGATTGTGTTAATTTGTTTTAGGTGCGTAACATTAAGATAAGAACATATTCAAAAAGAGCGGGAATAGAAGTAAGTAGATTATGCATGCATTTTAACATTTCGAAACTGTGCGATATTTGATATTTTGTGAAAATGTGTATATTAATGTTTGGTATGCCAATATGAATTTTATGAAATGATTTTTGAAAAACTAAGATTTCAAATTTTGTACGCCACTATCGCACTTTTGAAATATTATTGAAATATTGTCGATGTGTGAAAATTTAAATGGAATACATTTTTTTATGGCTTAGTCATTAGTTATGCTATTCTGACCTAGCCAAATCTCGTATTAAAGGCGAGGCTTGTAGGCTAGTAAGAATTCTATTTAGCGCGTCATGCGCGCTTCTGTTATATGAAAATGTAAATGACCGCTTAATGCAGAACACGTGATCACATTTTGAATCCGTGTCACCTTAGGTACAGGTGACACTAATTGACTAAGCTTGGGTACAAGTGACACTAATTGACTAAGCCGTTTTGATTATATTTGTATTTTGAATGAACTTTATATAATAGAGAAGTTTGAAAATGAGCTAATTGCTTAAGCTTTCATATTTTACACTGCATCGACATATAAAACTAGCATGATTTACTTACTGACATTTTATCTCACCCTTTTATTGAAAAATTTATTTTCAGATAATAGCACATAGAGTTGACCAAGGACGCAAGCGAGGGTACTAGGCATATGTGAAGTTTTTTGGATATATGTAATTGTAGGTTAGTTAAGTAATATGTATAGACTTATGTTTGGATATGTAGTTACTAAGTTAGTTATATGTCAAGGAGTTGTAATATATGTAACCTTGTATGTATATTTGTATGTATAAAAACAAATTGTTAAGTATAAATGTTTATAAATGTTAAGATTTGTATAATAAAAAAAATAGTATTGTATATAGTAAACGTGAGTATGTATTTGTAGTTAGTATGAAACAGGTGTGAAAATATTTATTGCTTTGGCATTTCATGTGTAGATATTTTTCTCTTCTAAAGTAAAATCTCTCCTTGGTTTTATTTTGGTATCATCATCATTTATGGTAGGTTGAGTATACTCTTCCTCTATAATATTTCAAATTTCCAAATCAAGAGTAGACAAGTAAATTGACATCCTCTTTTTCCAAAATGTATAGTCATTACTATTAAAGAAGGGTGATCTATTTGTAGATTGCCCTTCAAATGTTTGAGATTGTACATTGTTAAAGGTGGTCATAATATCTACTATTATGGGTTGTTAAGCTTATCTGAAAAGAAGATCTTTGACTCTAATACCACTTGTTGGCCTAGGTGGCACACTTAAAAAGGGGGGTGAATTGGGTTTTAATAAAATTTAAGAAAATTAATTCACCTAACTATGTTTTAGTTCAAGTAATGATATGCAAATATATACAACAATCAAATCAAAAAATTATAAATGCTTGAAATGTAAAAGATAATAAAGTGAGAAAGCAAATTCGGAATTTATAGTGGTTCGGCAAATACAGCCTAAGTCTACTCTCTCGAATTCTCAGCACACTAAAGTTCTACTAATCTCTTTATTTGATCTAGGCTAAGTGTAACCCAATTACAACTCCTTTTTAATGGTGAAAGGTAACTAAAAATCTTGCTTAAGCCAAGTGAAGTGTAACTCAACAATGACTTACTTTTACTGGGTGAAGTGTAACCCAAATATAATTTCTTCTTTGAATAAATGAAGTGTAATCCAAAATAAAGAATAACCATAAAAAAGATTTAGAATAAATATTCTCTTTAAAGAATTTATTTACAAATATAGCTCACACAAATTTTCACTCAAGATGAACATGAATTTGTAATATGAAGCTTATTTGATATTTTTAAAGATATATCACTTGTTGAATATTGATCTTCCAATTCTTGCTTAGATTTGCTTGAATCACTTTCTCATCAATCGTATATCATTCGTCTCTTATTTGATCTCTATGAAGAAAACTCTTTTATAGTGATTTAGATCTCCTTTGATTTCCTCTAACGGATACTTTGAAAAACCTTGAGTGAAGAACTAGTAGTTGTGTTAGAAAACTATTACTGTTATGCTTGAAATCGGCATGATGTATCAATCTCTTTTGACTCTAGTATCAATCTGTGCATTTAAATTCAAATATGAGCTTTCTTCGACACTAAGTATCGATATCTTCTTCATGTATCGATCTGGGAGAGATCATAAATAATTTTGAAATCTGTGACTTCAAAGTGTCGATCTCTTTAGTTAAGGTATCGATTTGGTCAAGTTTGTAATTTTTTATGAAGTCTCAAATTTGACTGTATCGATCTAATTTGGTGAAAGTATCGATCTGGGTCAAGTTGTAAATATTTTCGAAATCTTTGACCTTGAAATATCGATCATTTTCATCGTACGAATCAATTTGGGCGACTTGGTAATTTTATTTGAAGTCTTTGACATTGCATGTATTAATCCTTTGAACTTTGAATATCGATCTCTTTTGAATGTATCGATCTGCATCCTTTATGTATCGAGCTGTTTATTCATATGTCAATCTTTAGAACTCCATGTATCGATATTGTTGACTTAAACACAAATTTCTCACAGTACATTGTTTAGTTTTACTCATAAACATAATCATATACAATTTTCTTATTACTTAACATATTCAAACACATTTATATCAATTTAATATTCACTTTGACAAGTGAAATTGACATCATAAGTAAAGATATACGAATTTGTTCATCATCGAAAACACATAGGCATTCAATATAATATCATCAACAATAATTTAAATTTTTCTCATGCGCATGATATCATCACTAAGCAATCTTCACCCTAAATCTCTTTAATCTGTCTCGTGGTATATGGATGATATGTAACCCTAGTTTCTTTCTTCACGAATGTTCCAAAGAATATTTTCAAAATAATCTTATTTTAAACCCCTATTACATTTGCGACCATTACTAAAAATTTCTTACCAAATAAACTAATTTCATAAAATTTGGACAATTTTACCTTCATGACCAACTAACACTGAAACAAAATATTAAATAATAGATAAATACTAGTAAATATTAATTTGAATGATAAAAATTATTATAATTCAGTGGTGAGTATACAGTTAAGTTACGTAAGTGACTCGAATTCCGTTCTCAACAATTATATTTTTTATTATATTTATATTAAATGAACAATATTATATATTTTATTTACTTTACTTTAAATATACCATGTTAATATATTATTTATTAACTATTTTTTAAAACACACATAATAAACAATAAGTGATGAAACTAAATTTATTTACAATAAAATTTACTATAATAAAATTTATATAAAATTACAAATTAAAAAAATAAAGAAATAATAAATAAAAAAAATTTAATGTCAAAAAATAATAAAAATTTGCCATGAGCACACAAGTGTGGAAGACACGAGTGCACTTATGTCAATTTTTTTTAATTTTTTATATCTTTATAATTACATATACATAATAAACAATAAGTGATGAAATTAAATTTATTTACAATTAAATTTAGTTTAATAATTTACATAAAATTGTAAAATTTATAAAATAAAGAAAAAAATAAAAAGAAAAATTTTATGTCAAAAAATATAAAAATATATAAATTTGCCAAGAGCAAACTCATTAGAAGGTACAAGTGTGCTCGTGGCAATTATTTTATGTAATTAAAATTTTTCTTCTTTTATTTCTTTATTTTTTAAATTTATAATTTTATGTAAATTTATTTTAATTGCTTATTGTTTATTATGTATATTTAAAAGTAACAGTAAATAAATAATATTGTTTATTTAAAATAAAAAAAGAAAATATAATTATTGAAAATCAAACTCAAGTCACTTAAGTGACTCAACAATATAATTATCATTAAACTACAATAATTTTTATCATTCAAATTAATATTTACTAGTATTTATCCATTATTTTATATTTTATTTAAGTGTTAAGTGGTCATGATAAAAATTATTGTAGTTTAATGATAATGGATATGTTTGATAAGAATTTTTTAGGGTTGTCATAAATGTAAAAGAGATTTAAAATAAGGTTATTTTGGAAAATTTTCTAATGTTCCACAGGTAAGACATCATCTTCTTGACAGAATTTTAAGTCGAATTGAATTGGAGGATAAAGTCTCATACTCTCATAAACTATTACTTATAAATAGTAGAATTCTTGCAATTGTTTAAAACTTTTGAGCTCTTAGTTTTGGACAAATTTTGTTTGCCTCAACCTGAATTGCTGAGCAAACGTGTGGATGTTTTGTTAATAACTAAAAAAAGCTTGTTAAAGCTGATGCAACCATGTCACGACCAGCAAAAATAAAGCTTATAATGATGTCTCTCAAGTATTTTTTATCATTTACAGTGCCATGAAAAAAGACAAAATATTTTTGTGTGTTGAAATCCCCATTTTACGCCTTTGCCTTATTACTTTGAGGGCTAAAATATCTATCATTTACGTAGAATATTTCAGTTGCTTCTCGCTTACTAAGTTTAATATCATATTCATTTTCCAAACCAACAATGAGACAATCATCACTCTCTCAACAGACAATTTTAATTCTAGATCCAAAGCTACATAAAATTATGAAATATATAAAGAAAGCTCTAAGCCTCTTGGGTCTAACCCAAAAGAAAATTTACACATACAATCAAATGAAAATCTTATAAATGTTGGAAATATACAAGAATATAGATGGAGAAAAAAATACTAATCACACAACATAAGAATTTATGTAGAAAACTCATATACAGGAAAAAAAAATCACGGCCAATAAGGATAACTAGAGTAAAATTTACTATTTGAAAAATTGTTATAGCTACACTCATAATTTTCCCTCACACCTAAACTGTAACAGCCCAAAATTTTTATATGCTAAATTACTATAAAGTAGGGGCGGACTAGGATGAAAATTTTTTAAAACATGAGGGGCTAATGAGTTAATTTAAGGGAAATGTGGGAAGAGATGCAAAATGGTAATAAATGTAAGGCCAATGTGCAAAAACCAAAAGAATGGCCCAAAACCCTTATTAAGCCCAAAACTTATGCTAAATTCAAGCCCAAAATTTAAGCCAAAATTGTAGAGAAAGGAGGCCCAATATTAAGCCCAAGAATGTATACAAATAATGGTTTGTTTTATAGATTCTTTTTTATTTATCTAGAGAAATCATGAGTAAAAAGAGAAATAGAAAAAAAATGTGGAAAAGAGGCAGCAAATATGGTGAAACAAAGAGAGAGGTGAAGGAATAACCCAAAGGAGAAAACACGTGAAGCAAGGTAGCCGAGAAAGGAAGAAAGGAAGAGGAAGAGAAGGTAGCCAAGAAAGAAAAAATGAGGAAGGAAAGAGGAAGGAAAAGAGAAGAGAAAAGATAAGGGTGAAACCGAGAGGGAAAGAAGAGAAATAAGCTAAAAGAAATAAAGAAGGAAGAAGAAAAAGGAAGAAGAGAGAAGAAATAAGAAAAGAGAATTGGCTCAATTGTGGTAAGAAACTCTTTTGTTATTATGAATTTTCTGAAATCTTCGAGTTTTATTTTAGCGTGTATACTATGAAATTATATGTTTGGTGATTAAGTGTAATTTCAACAATACTCAATGTTGATATACGACATTGATTTATGTTTGTGGCAGTGTTTGTTTTGTATATAGTATTATTTGAGTAGGTATTATGAAATTAAAATAACAAAATGCATGGAAATTGTAGCTAAGTGGTAATGAGGCATGAAATTGGTAAATGAGGTAATTACCCTTGCTAAATTCTGGAAAAACATTTAAATGCAATTGTATTATATATATATATATATATATATAATGAAACATGTGGATAGTGATGGAAGTAATATGGATTCAGTAGTTAGTGTTGGCATTGGATATCTTTATATTATGGCAATGAATGTTGTGTGTATATGGTTATGTTTTATGTATAAGAAAGGTGCAATCAAAGTGTCAATGATGTATGAATGTTGGAGATATGCCTTAGAACCAATCGTGTCATACAATTCAGGGATATCATCCTTATGTATATATATATATATATAATTCTGTAACTAATTGTAAATTTGTTTATGATTAATGAAATGGCTTTTATATCATTTTGCATGTATAGTTGCAGACATATATTGTATATATAAAATGCAGAATGAGATCCCTTGATGTATTATGATATCAGAACTCTATTTGCAAAGAGTTATAGATATGAGTATAGAGTTTTGATTTGAATACATTCGAATTTGTTCCTAGTTGAAGTGATGTCATACGGGACTATAACATTGTATGACTGGTATGTTTGATGCTGCCAAGTATTAATATTGGATACTAAGAGTTAGATGACGAGTCTCATGTCATAAGTGCATAAACATGGGTAATGCATTGAAGAACGTGTTACTAAACTTGACCAAACATGATAAATCACGTGGGTGATTATCCACAATCAATGATACGTCACACAGCCGTACTAGTGTACCACTAGTCCTTTGACCTGAGGTGTCACAGTTGCTTTTCGCACTGAGGCACATCGTTCACTTTTGCATATTACACCGGGCTAGCCACACCTAGTGAAAGAATTTTACTAGTAATGTGTTTAGGTGTATGAGAACAAGTGATAGCCAAGATAAAATCTGTTGGCTCAGATTTTGGAGCTTGAGATCCTAAGTGGAAGTGTCATATGCGGGAATAAAGTTTTTGGCCAAGCATGTATATCCGAAAAGGTGTTTCGTGGATATATGAATCTTGTATATAATTGAGGTTCTAACCCTATAATTGAGTTAGGGGTTTGACGATTTCATGACTCGCACTCGATTAGGAGTCAATAGTAGAGGGATTCTACTATATGTACGTACGACTATATGAATTCATTAGTGTTTGGGGGTCATGACATCTTGCTAGAGGTCAGTCATGATCATTGAGAACTTTGGTTATAAAGAGTTGTACCAAAGTGATATGGAGAAATTCGTATCTACTCATGTCCAGTTCACAATGAACTCAAGAGTTACACACATTAGTCGGTTACTTGATGATGATGATATTTACTATTATAAAATAATCATTAATTGGTTAATGATTTTGTTCCGATACTTTGATTGGGTAACAATTTGATTCTTTATTATAAAGAATATATTTTCTGCCAAAGACGAGCTAGCACTTATAAGCGTGGGAAATGTTTTAGTTAATTATGGGATAACGTAAATACGATTTACAGATATTTTGATATTATTATATATTGATATAATACTTTAATATTGATTAAAGTAATATTAAAATATCAAT
>JAXCLQ010000890.1:8573-23551 GCA_035584115.1 Cedrela odorata
ATTAATTAATTTTTTGGGTAGATTTTACAAAAATATATATATTGGAAGGGGCAAATACTAATATAAAAATGTAATTTTATTAAAAAAAAAAATAATCTGAAAACAAATCTAAATTATTGACTCTTCCTCTTTGTCATCGGATTCTCCAAGCCCACAATTAGAAACTTGGGATTCGTTTGGGTCCCCTTCCACTGGCCCAAATCATATCCATTGAATATCCTATTGAAAAATACTATTGTACATTTAGATGTATTGTATAATTCTTTACTATATTTGTCAACTTATTAGTCAAATAAAAAATTTGACAATTACAATTGAAATTGTACTGTATATCTTATGTATGGTAGCAAAACTGAGATCAATCAATCATGTACCGAATAAAAATGCAGTAAACGGAGAGCTCACTATAAGATTATGATGACCCTTCCTCATAGAATTACTTCCATATATTTCACATTTAACATTAATTAATAATAAATAAATAATGAAAAGCACTTTCATTTCATTACAAGCTAGAAATTATGACGAGCGTTGAGGTGGTAAAGTAAAGCCATCAAGGAATATCCCCATCAATTTCTATCAACGGTGCAGATGATGAATAAAGCGACTCTCTTCTGATCTTGTGTGTGAAAATGATTGATGTCCAATCAAATCAATCCCCAATTTTGATAGCTCTCAAAATCCTTTGCTGGGGCCTTTCATTGTGCCCACAACACAGTTAAACTTAGCAGTTTTACAACTTCAAGTAACTTAAACGAGATATAATTAGGTGAGTGATTTGAAAGTCCCTTTTTGCCACGTGGGTCTATCCATACTGTCCATTATTAAATATATACATATATATACCGATCAATATACGTATTTTTTGTACAGATATACGGTCTCTATCATCGTCAACAAATGTGAAAAGGTATGTTAAATAATAAATATGGAGTTGGGGTAAATAATAAAAAAATGGAATCAGCTTTTGGAAACATTACGTGTAGAATTGGAGGAACTTGGAAGACGTAAAAAATTCAGGAATTTTAGTGTTAGGGTTTGGTCTTGTAGGGGCAAATAAATACAGGCCATATTGGTATTTTAAAAAATAAAAATACGTATAAATACATGTTTTTTTCTAGTACAAAACAAAACCCAAATAGTACAACTTAAAATAAAAATGATTTAAATAGTTATAAATTATAATTAATTAAAATTATTGTGTAGTTTATATTTGGTTTTGATGGTTGTAGCGAACAGGGTGTGTTGTTGAACTGATCTATCCATCAAAAACTAAGAGATCTTTTTCTTCTGATTACTTCCAAACAGTAGTTAATTCTCTTTTGAAAGTGGGAAAAGTAGTGAGAAAATTATCAGGAAAGTGAGAGAAAATATCAGCAGATCGATCTGGAAAACTGTTAAAAGATTTTCTCAGGTTCTTCTATTATGACTCTAGATTTATATTAAATAATATATAATTGAAAAATATATATTTATATATATATATATATTTAACAGTGTTCCTGACTTGGTCAAAGGCTGTGGTTTTGAGAGAGAATATTAATAATCTCAAAATCTTTATTTTTAATTAATTTACTATTAGTTTGTGAGATAATAACATTGAGGTTCCTAATGTTTTGTATTTTAACAAATAAATACATAGTTAGTACATTTATAACAAGTAAGTCCCAATCTTGAAATGACTGAAATAATCTTTGGTTTCAAGTTACGTACTTGGATATTATGATGATTAAAATTCATATCATAAATTATGTTTGTTATAAATAAATAAATTATGTTTTTTTATTATAAAAATATATAAAAACTTATGGATGCGAATGTTATTATGTCATTAGTTTGTTAATTAATTAATTAATTAACCAATAATCTTTTAATTAATTAATTTACACTGAAACCATGAGACAATAATTGTGCACAAAACATGAGGCAAAAATTAGATAATGTTTTTTGATGAATCATGATTTATATAGAGAGAGTATACGAAAGAAAGGTAATGGCGGTGACCGTCGTTATATTTTCTTTATACCATTCAACAACCATCTTCCCTAATTTGTTTGCTTGTCCACCTCATTATTCTCACAAATTATATAAAATTGGAATTTTGTTAGTGAATATTTATTTTTAATTCCCAAATTTTATTTTATTTTTTAAAATTTATTTAAAAAAAAAAAAAAAAAAAAAAAACCTAATCATCTATAGCTAGTACACTATAGATAACTTCCCTTCAAAATATTTTTGTTCTTTTCACATTAGTAAATCAAAACCACAACTCTCACATACTTTGACCATTTTCTTTAATCTCTTTCCTTTGCTCTAACCTATCATCAATTCACATGGCTTCCCCACCCTGATCTCTTATGATTCGAACCCATAACCAGAAACCTCTCTTTTAGAGAAATCCTTATTCCTTTCTCTCCTTCTTCCAAAGAAAAAACCCTAATTTTCCCAGTAACCAAACAGAGTTTCTAAGTTTCTTTATCCGTGTGTTGTTTGTCCCAAAGACAAAAACCCAAAGCTTCTTTTTCTGTATTCTTTGCAGATCAGAGTGCTTTAAAGACGACAACAACAACAAACATGGGTACTTTCTGATATCTCCTTCCAGACGATTTTCTTTCTTTCTCTCTCTTTCCTTTTATTACATCATGCTGCTTTAAATGAGTTTGTGTAAGTAAGCAAGCAAAGCAAACCAAAGCAAGCAAAAGAAAATCTAAAATCTCTCTGCTTCGTCTTATTCTGCTCATAATATCTCAGTTTTTATTTTCTTTCCTCTACGTCTTTCCTTTTTGTGTCATGGATTCTGGTAATAGTGGCAGTATGCAATCTTCTAGTGGTGGAGATGAAGAGTATGATTCACGCGCTGAATCTATTTCAGCTTTCTTGACCGGAGGCAACGGCGGCGGCGGTGGCCATTTTAGTCTCATGCCTAACCCTCCTCCACCACCACCACCTCATCCGACGCAGCCTACACACCACCACGACAACATGTTTGACCCTTTTTCAAACTACTTCGTTCCTTTATCGTCATCATCTTCGAGATCATCTCTGCAACTCTCAAATACTACAAACCCAAACTCACCGCTCCATCTTGACATGGTGTGGTCTAAAAGCTTAAGATCTGAGCCTAATTGCACCGATCTCGGCGGTTTGTTCATGGCCTCCTCCTCGTCTTCGTCGTCGACGCAACAAATTTTCACCAACCAAGCCGCACTACAAGGCAGAACAACAACAGCAGCAGTAACAAATTTCCCTGCAGATTTATTGCATATTCCTCAAGGAATTACAGAAAGTGTTGTGAAAAGTTCATCATTTTCTGCTGGTTTGGCTTCAGTTTCTGGCATGAATATGGACCAAACCAACAACAGAAACAGTATAAATATGGCGCGGAATCCGAAGAAAAGGTCAAGAGCTTCCAGGCGTGCACCTACTACTGTTTTGACAACAGATACCACAAATTTCCGGGCCATGGTGCAGGAATTTACAGGAATTCCTGCGCCACCGTTCGCATCTTCTCCTTTTCCGAGAACCAGACTTGATCTATTTAGTTCACCAACTTCTAATTTCAGATTAAATCAAACGACCCATTTGGATTCTTCACCACAACCTTCTTATCTTTTGCGTCCATTTGCTCAAAAACTCAACCCAACAATACCATTTGTTTCTCCTTTAACAAATTCTTCCTCTTCTTCCATGCTCGAAGCTATAGCTTCTTCTTCTACTACCACAACAACTAACATCATTTCTAGTAATAATATTAACAATCACTGTAATAACTCTAATTCAACTTCCATTAACTACCAACTACCTCAAAATCTTCTCATGCAAAACCCAATTCTCAATTTACAATCTCTCCTACAAGTTCCCCCAAAATACTCTCCCATTTCCAATTCTCACATGCTTGAGACAAAACCACAAAGCTCTTTAGACATTTCTCCTAATGATTCTCATCAAAAAATTGGTGTTCTAGAAGAGCTTGGTTTGAGCCATGGACATCTCAATACAAACCTCGGCGGACTTCAAAGCTTAGTATCCTCCGACGCCGCCACCACGGCAACGTTACCAATACGGCCTAGTGACAACATCAATCCTACTACAAGCTGGCCGGCAGGCGGTGGCAGTGAGTGTGGGAAAGTAAACAACTTTTCGGCTTCTTCTTCATCGGATATTCATCGCGATAAGGGACAAGAGAATGTGGCTACAACGACAAGAACTGAAGGTATGGTGGAATCTTGGATTTGTTCCTCGGATTAGAAAAGAAAAAACAAGAAGTACTTCTAATATTATTATAGTTTCAGAATCGGACTAAATTTTATGATCACTAAAGAATATTATAGTGTTCTGCATGTAAAGAAATGGAATCTTTCTGTTCTCCGTCATCTTAACCATGACTTTCAACATAATTTAGAACACTTTTTTCTTTTCTTTTTTTACCCTTAATTATATGTAAATAATACTTAGTCCTTTTATTTATTTATTTTCCTTTTAATTATATTCCCATATATATATATATATATATATCAATACAAAACATGGGTTTGCGAGGAGAATGTGGAAAAAGAGAAAAAAAATTACGCCATGGAAATGTGTAAGCATTTTCTTCTTCATGGTATCTTCGCTTTTGTTGAGTTGTCTGTATTTGTATTTATTTACCCAAAATTGAACTGAAACAAAGACTATGGCTTGGACTTTTGTCTGGTTTCGTTCTGTCATTATCAACCATATATTTATTTATTTTATTTTATTTTTATCAGCTTAATTTTTTTTATATAACATCTAGGAGTGATTGGTGGCGTGATTTGTGGAATCCTTAGCCGCCGCAATCTTATTCTGTAGGTTTTCAAATATCTCTTCATGGGTATGCGTAATTTTTTTTTTTCTTACAATTACTGTCTTTTGGTTGCTTTGATAAATTAATAATACATGTACCCAAAATCCCCGAAGTTTATTTGTAGATTTTAGACCATAGATGATAATAGACGCCATTGTACAAATAAAATACTTGTATATGGTAAAATGTCTTCATGGTTGTACTTTGGGACAATTTTTTTTTTAAATGTAAATTGGTCTTTAAAGTACAACCATGCGAATTCGAACTACTTACTTTCCTTTCTTATGAGCAAAAAAGGAGGCAAGTTTTGATTATTAGATTGAAGATTACCTTTAAATTTTATTAGTTGGCTTGTTGAATATTTTGATCATATGCTATGAGAATATGACACTGATCAATGTCAAACTTGTGTGTGGAACCTTTGTTTTGCTTAACGTGACAAACAAAAACAAAATCTTCTCTGTTCAATGATCTTGACAATCTAGGTGAAAGTTGGATCTCTAGTGCAAGTTTCTTGTGCATCTTATCCCTTCATTGCCTCTTTGATGTTGCTTATTAGGATATGACAATGTTGGACATATATAATGAGAGAGGCGGCAAAATTGTAAGTGCAAATCGGTTCAGCGACAAAGATCTGTTGATATATGATATAAAATGTATGAGATTCGAATCTAGCTCGCACTCAATTTAATAAAAAAAATTTATTAAATAAGATATTCAAGTGCTACTTGAAAAAATAAAAAGAAAAATATATATGTAATGTACTAGTAGTTTAACGTGTGAAAACTATAAAAATGGAATAAAAGATTTAAAATTTTAATTAACCTCATTTACATTGATTGAAAAAGAGTTTAATTTATATTTATAGGTGTTTCTTGAAAATAAAATAAAATAAAAAAAGGTGCAAAAATGTCTATAGTACACAATGGCAATAAATATAAGTTAATTATATTGGTGTTAGTACAAGTTAGCAAGAATGATGTACTAATTCTTAAATAGTTACAGGGCTTTTGAGCTTCAAAAAGTTGTCCTAATTAGGAAGAGATGGGTATATTTTGGATTAGGGCTTAAGTAATGTTTGATGATTATATGATAAAAAAAAGACATACGTGGACTTCTCAATAAGTTTATTGGTTTTGAATGACCCAACAAGGTGAGACTCAACCATCACTAATAGTACTTTCTACTTGATTATAAACACTAATTCTCTCTTCATCATTATACTTATTGACCCAATTATAATCCATTTTTTTTCTTACAAAATAACTATACCCTAGTTTGAGTCGAGTTAAAGGGCCATAAAAGATAAGGGAATTTTTAAAAAAATGATGAAAAGGAGGGGCAAAAAGAAAGAAGAATTAAAACCTAACCACTCTTGTAGTATAGGCAAGCGATTGGTATTATAAAAGCTTTCCGTTCCCGCCAAGAGAGAGAGATGCATAGATAGGCATGAAAGAATTTATATGATTGACAAGTTGACAAGCACATGATGTTGAAAATTGTTTCAAATTTCCTGAAAAATTAGAGAGAAATTGAAAAGTTTCACACACCCAAAACACTTTGTGAAAATGTTGTCATTTTCAAAGGGGAAGAAGTGATGATCCTTTGCATGTATATCTAAAAGTTGATAGTCTTTTTGATTTCATTGATTGATAGATCTTGATCTCTTTTTCACATCAATTATATATATATACAAAAACCCTTTTACCTTTGGTTTAAAATTTTGAATGATGGGGGTTAGAGTTTCAAAATTTTTTTGAATCTTTTTAGGGTTTGAACTAGAGACGTAAATGAAATATATATGAAAAGGGATACAACTTTTTGTTCTCACTGTATCTTTTTTTATTTATTTATAAAATCTAAGAAAATAAAATTCAAATGATTAGCCATGGGATTTTGGGAGATTTAAGGGGGGCATATGGGTGGTGTTGTGACCTGTGATATGCACTCTCTTTTAGCATCATATGGTGGCCCATGCCAGTGAATGAATAGCCTTTGCTCTTTAGCAATGATGACTCTTCTTCTCTCTTACTCAGCAATATCAATGGCAATCAGTTAACCTAGCCCACATCTACACAATTTATATTATATGGATTTATAATATTTGGATCCCTGAGTTTTTCGCGTTCTTACAAATAAAGACATAGTTTATGTATTAAAGACAAATAAATCTCTAAATCTTATTAAAATAACTAACTACCTTTATTGTACTCAAAATTTTGTGATGAGAGCAATTTTGTCATTCAATGGAATTGGGGACCTATTTCTTACAAATGGATAAAATTTATTCTTATTTGTAAAAATATAAAACATTAGGAAGTTATATGTTATATTGCCTATCATATATGAATGTCAAACGCTAAACAGTGTAGCTAACGGGCAAAGGCTAGCTATATATTTACTTTTATCTGTCTTTGATCCTGTGAAAAAAAAAAAAAAGAATGCCCTACAATTTTGAGCCTAACTCAAAAAGATACTGAACTTTTGGCATCCCCCGCCACCATCAAAAGGGATATAGCACCGTTCCTTCCTTGCTAGAAACCATTCCCTCATTTGAAAAAGAAGCATACATTCAAGTGCCCATTAGCATAAGAAGACAAACTTTTGTACTTAATTTACAAAATATATAATCAAATTATATTCCATAGTACATATATATTTGATTAATTTAACCTAATTACTAAGTTTTTTGATTTGATCATGTGTATGTACATATGTATTGATGAACTTTATGTTATAAATTAATTGAAGCTTGTGTCACCTTTTAAAAATCTTTTAGGAGTAGTTTTCTATGTTGATCTTGTGTGAGTGTGAGTCAATTACACCATGCATGATTCATGTGTTGGCAAAAAGTTTTCAAATATCTTCACTAGACATTTGGAATATGTCCCAACCCTAAAATAACTTTTGAGAAACTAGTGGCAGGATGTAAACTATTCCATCCTCACTTCATCCAACTAAACTTTCTTTTTTCCAACTCTTTATGGAGCCAACTATTTTATTATGACTTTATTTTTAAAACCACCCACTATTTGGAAAAAAAAAATAATAATGTTTGCATGTGTAGTTGTATAGTCTTATCTAATTCGGTGATTATTTCTGACTAGACATTGTGGGTCAATATATATTTTCTTATTCTCATTATGGCATCTTATATATATATATATATTAAAAAACAAAGATGAATCTGAAATAGGTTATAAGTTTTAAGTTCCTTTATTAAGCAAATGCATTTTTGAATGGTAAGTTTTAAATTCTACTTATTTTTTGGACCCAAAATTTTACCTTTACTTTATCTCTTAACTCTCTTGTTGATAGTAAATTATAAGTTACTCCTCAAAAAAGAAAAAAAATGGTATCATGATCATGTCATATTTGATGATATTAGTATGTGTCACAATTGAAATGGTCGAATACCTTTCCTGAAGCAAACATAGATAGCTCAATAGCAACTAAACCACAATGGGGGAGTGCTTGAATAATAATTGTATTTTTTCAGTTGATTGCAAAAAAGTATATGATTAAAGTTAAGATTGATTGCGAGATGACAGAAAATCTAGTTACTGGGTATCAGAGACTCTTATTATTACAACACATTTGGCCTTGAATTTGAAAAAAAAAAGTATATTTAAATAGAAATTTATAATTAAATCACATGCCTGCCAATAAAATGAAAGGGAGAAAAATCTATATATGAAATATATATATATATATATATATATTGGTGAGTGTCAAATAATTCAACTGAAAAAAGTTTTTGAAATAAGAAGTTGGGGAGAACTTTGATTTATGTTCTACAAATAAATAACTAAAAATATATTTCAAATTGAGGGATAATGACTTTGAAACTACACTTACTATGATCAGAATAAGGGATATAAGAAATATTTTTTTATTATTACATATTTAAAATTAAGTAAAAAAATAACAATTTCAAATTTAATCAACGAAACTTAATTAATAATCATTAAATACTTTATTTTGATTCTATTTTTATCAATAAAAAAAATTAAAATCCTCTTTAAATACAAGATAATTATCTAAAAAAATAAAAAAAATTAGTACCTATATATATTATAATTCATATATGATCAAGATTCATTCATTTGTTGCATATTCTATTTTAATAATAACCAATCTAATTTGTTTTTATTAAATAAAAAAATCCAATCATGAAAAATATTTCAATCCCAATGAAAAACCCATGATCTCTATCTATTGTAGACTCAACATATACACATTCTTACATACATTCAATTTCTCCTAAATCTTTCAAATAAATCGAACCTAAAACATTCAATGAAGATCATTTAATAATGGTTGCTTGATCCTATGACCATGCCAATGGAAACTACTATACACGCTATAACATGAATCCTAGGTAATAAAATTTAGGTAGAAGGCTAAACAAGGACCACTACACACAAAGGAAAGCTTCCATTTACTCTATTAATCAACATTATTATAGTCAATATAATATAAAAATTTTTATTTATTTATTCTTGCAAACCTTGTTCATAATTTGATTTTTTAAAAAATGCAAGTGTATTCACTTGACTACTTTTAATATTACTTTATTAATTATAATTAATAAATTAGTAATAAATACCCATTTGTAACACAAACATCAAGAAGGTCCTATAGCCCTCTATGACCTCTATATATATAGATATAGATAGATAGAAAGATAGACAGACACACACACACACAGACAGATAGATAGATAGATATGGGACATGTGTACCAAACCCATAAAATGGCTATTCATGTTGGATTTATACATCTTAACTAGCATATGAATGGGTACCTCTCAAATTAAAGAACATAAATCTTAAATGTGTATAAATTATGGGTCACTTGTGCCTTGTCATTATAACGTAAAGAAGGGATAAGAATCAACACATTACCAAGAGGCATATATCGAGGAATATTTGACTTTAGTTGTTGTACAATTACAACTACTTTTATCTATGATTTATTGGAGACATTTAAATCTAGTCCTCAAGAGAAGTCAAATAATATCTTAAATTGATTTAAATTGGGACATAAATTTTAATAATTCGTCTTTTTTTATTTTTATTTAAGATTGTTTATATATTGTAACTCATTTTTCATGACTTATAATTTGAAATGTTGTGATATAATTTAAATTTTTAAATAGGATAGTAATATTCAAGTTATTAAGTTTTTATTTATAATTAAAGATATAACTTATCTATTTATACAAATAGGTCCTTAATCTTATTGAAAAGATGAAATTATTTTTATAATATTGAATTTTGACCATTACCATTAAGAATATAAAACTTAATGATAAACAATATTTTAGTCATTTTAACAAGGATTATCAATTATTAAAAAAATATGAACTTATTTAATATAAACAATTAAATTATATCTTTATTTATAAAATTTAAAAAAAGAAATCAAAAACTCAAATGCCAATATCCCAAATTTTTTTTATCTTGTAAACTATTTTGGCCGTATCACAAATACTCAATTAGTTAAATTATTTAATGTGGGCATTACCTAGCATATACTTGCATTTATGGGCAGCATATATGGACCTCAACTCTATCAACAATAAGGACTGTACCTACACGGCTAGAACTAGCCACGGATGTCCTATATTTTAGGGTACTGTCCCTATTTTTCTCCCCAAGGGCTAGTACGGATTTAGTACCAAATTTAAGTTAATGTTAAATGCAAGCAATTGTCCATGTCTTGAAATAACAATACAACAACAATAAAGACTTAATTCTTGACAAGATAATTATTTTAAGTCATAAGATAAATTTTTGATATTTTCTTAATCTGTCATAGTATAGTATTTTATGGCTTTAAATAATATTATTGTTTATGCAGTAAAAATTTTTTCCATAAATTTCGTACACCAATAATAATCTTTTCTCTTCTTTTTTTTTTTCAAAAGTCAATTTTTCGATAAAATTTCTCTAATACTTAAGTTGAGATTTTACTTTATCAATTTTTTAAAGAGAAATCTTAGAGAAGTTAATAATATTCTTTTTTTTGTTAAGATTTTCGTCTCATTATCTAGTTACCGCTGATACCCTTTTACAAGTGTTATCATATCTCTAATAGGGTAGAACACTAAAATCAGACAACTAGAATCCTTCTGTGCGAGAATCGCAGAGATTCCATAAGTTAAATATCGATTTTTTGTAGAATTGTATCATTAGAATTCTTATTTTGTAAGAAACATATTTTCGCAAGAATCCTTATTTTGGAAGGATTTGAGAATGTACGGGAAGGAGATGAATCATTTACTCATACGCAACTGCAGCGAGGTATCGGTAATCCCTTTTTGGGGATTGTTATTCATGATAAAAATTAAACGTCACCTTTCTAAGACCTAGACCAAGATCGAGACCGAGACCTAGACTTTTGTGGATTACATATTCCGAGACCTTATAAACTATGGTCGAGGCCAGTCTTTGCTGGAGTGTCCTTTAGGCTAAGATTCGATCCAAGTCTCCTAATTACTTTGAGAAGTCTCGGCTCCTATCACTTGAACGATTTTTCTTGGATAGAGGTCGGCCTTGTGACACCATCCATCTCATGTCTTTATCCTCATGAACCTTATGCGTTATAGACTATCCCCCAGCAGTTGTAATTATAATTTATAATGTTATATTCGTAACATTTAACGTTGGTCGTTATCATAACGCGATAATATTGATTAAAAATAGGCATATTATGTTAAATTTTTTTTATTTTTTATTTTTACGTATCTTTTGTTATTTGAGGTATTGAATTTCTATTAAATCGATAAAAAGTTGAATATCTTTTTATGTGAAAAATGTGATCATACATGGCACTAAACTTAATGAGATATTTCAACTTGAATATCTTTTTATGTGAAAAATGTGATCATATATGGTACTAAATTTAATGAGATATTTCAAGTACTGATTTTAACTTAGATATCTTTCTATGTGAAAAATGTGATCATACATATTACCAAACTCGTCAAAATAATATCAAAATTAAATATCAATAATGTGACATTATATGTTATAAATATCACAAAATAAATTATAAAAAATTATATAAGTTTTAATAACAATTTTGAAATTTGACTATCCTAACAAATCAAACATGTATTTTTTATTGATTATATTATAAAATTTAGTTAAAATAGAATCAAATTGTTTAAAATATTACAAAGAACCCATAAATGTTTCTGAAAAACATTTTTTTAAAAAAACCAAATTTACCATATATGTGCCAAATAATAATTTTATAAAAGTTCCTAAATGTATCCAAAAGTCAAAATTAAATTATTCACATTTACCCTAAACTTATATATTTGAACTTCACATCATTTCTTGTCCACCTAAGTGGGCCAGAGATGATTTTGCCGAAGGCCCAATTGTCCGCCACTTCGTGTTTTCTAGTGTAACTCCACAGTAATACATATAGCAAATTAAACCCTTTTGGCAAATATATGCAACAAGAATCTTTGGTCGTGAATCTAGTCATGTAAAAACAACACATAATTAAATAGTTCATTGTGAGTTTAGATCCCATTTACTTTTAGTACTAATTATTTCATTTATGTAAAAACTTTTGCATGATTTTGAAATTATTAAAATTTTGATATTGGCCTCTTGCTTGCACCCACCCCGTATAATCAACAAATAATGACAAGATTTTGCTACTTCAAAAGTTTAATCTAAATTCTTTTGTGATTAGTACTCTCTAAACAAAAAATATACATTAACCAAAGAACCATCACTATTCTAGATGCACCACATTGTTATATTAATTTTATATATTATCGCATAATAGTAAATACACTTAAATTTTTAATTTTTTTTTTGTAATTTTATTATATTTTAGTATTATGTTGGCCGAAATTTAATATTATAAAAATAATTTGATCATTTTATTGAAAATCTCATATATGTTTATTATAAACAAATAAATTATATCCTTATTTTTACATAAAAATGCAAAAACTCAAATACTTCAATTTTATTACCTCAATTTACAAATATTTGAGTAATATAAAATTGATTATAAAAATTTGAATCTCACATCAAAAATTTTAAAAGGCAATTTTTAACTAGTGGTGTCAATTTGGAACACGACACAAATTCGATATAATTAAATGGATTCAGATTTTAAAAAATTGATATGAATAATAATCGTATTGTATTCGTGTCTGACCCGCTTAATTCATTTATTCGTTTAGGACATAATTAAAACAACGTCGTTTTGATTTAAACCAAAACGAAGTCGTTTTAATATGATATATATATATATAAGCGCTAAATAGAACAAACGAATTTAAGGTTCTATTTTTTTTAGCCTCCGCCCTCTGTCTACCCTTGTCATTTCCACTATGCCTCATAATTTATTTCCTGCATTCATCTTCTCCTATCTACGGTTTAATTCAACCTGTCAATCGCCACCTTCTTCATCTATTTATTAATTCAACAGAAAATGGAAAACTTTTAAGCTTGCTTGCTGCTTTCTTAGCTTGAAGAAAACACGATTCCCTTCTTGTAAGTCTTCTGTTTTCTTTCTTCAATTTGTTGGTTTTGTATCTTTTTGTATAATTCCTCTATTCTTGTTTTAATTTCTTTTGTCTTTAGTTCAGTATTGGTAAAGTTCTCTCTTTTAGCATATGGGTTTGTTTCATTTTCACCCCTTTTGTTTTTGTTTTGTTAAATCTTTTTCCATTTCTGGGTATTCTCTTTTTCTTACTTTTCTGCAGTTTAGAATGTTTTTGTAATTATTTTTTCTCAATTCGGTTTGTCGCCATGTCAAAAGTTTGGTTCAACTTTAAAGTTTATTCAGTACCTTGTTTATATCATTGAGGCAACCCTTTGCAAGTTTTAAAATTTTCTATTAATTAAGTTTTTCTCAATGTTTTGTCTTAAATATGAATAAGTGATTGTTCATGTGATAAAAGCAATGTTGAATAGACAAAGTAATTGTAACTTTTAAGTAAGAGTTTGTAGAAACCGTAATAGAGGTAGCAAAAGGGTGTTGATGATTGATATTTTGTTTCTGATCTTGGTTTATATGTTGATGTTTTGTTTTAGATTTGGAAAGTGATGAAGAAGTCCTTGCGAATATAATTCTACATAATCTCAAACGTGAACTCGACGTATGGGTTTTCGAATTTTAGAATTATTTGTGGATGTAATTTGTTTTAAATTTCGTATTATGATAATTGATATTTTGTTTCAGAGAACTTGGTTTAGAAATTTAATGTATTTGTTTGGTTTAGAAATTTAATGTATTTGTTGTTATTATAATTAATTAATTTAAAAGTATATGAATAATTATCATTGTTGTAATCAATTAAATTTAAAATGAATTAAAATTTTGACAACAAATTAATAAACAATTAATTTATAATGTGTTTGACATTAATTATATCAAACGAATAATCGTGTTTAAACGAATTTTGTCTGATTAAACGAATTATATTTGAATTTAAATTTTTTGACACGAATAATAAACAAATCGTATTCGTGTTGACATAGATACGATTCGTTTATCCGAATTAACACTCTTAGTTATGACATTGAAAATGTTGATACGAAGGAACAAGAGACAAAGAAAGGAGGGGACCCAAATGAAAACCAAAGAGTCCTTTAATATGATGATGTTTAGGTTCCAACACTTAATAATGATTTCATTCTTCTTAGACAATATTAATCAAATTATAGCTTGTGACTCAGCTCAGAAACCCTCATGATCTCTTTGTCCCACCCACAATATCTAAGTGGGTAATTTTTTTAGCTATTCCCATTTCCATTTTTCACCCAAATCTTAGTGTACATCGATAATAAGGAGTAAGTAAAAAGTGCTTTTTATATTTCGAAAACACTTATAATGTTAAAACAATTGCAAAGCATAGTTGAAAATTTGGATTATGCCAAAAAAGAAACAAGGGTAAAAAGTAAAACAAGAGGGAAAGTATAGAAATGGACCAATTTGAGAAAGGAAATGAATGATGATAGGATAAGATTAGCATATATATAGATATAGATATAGGGGTTTGAAACATAAATAGGGGGCCAATTGAGTAAAATGTGATTAGATGGATGAGTAGCTACACTTTCGGTGACTCACTTTCCATTTCAATATTAATCAACATATATATATATATATA
>JAXCLQ010000890.1:25485-36731 GCA_035584115.1 Cedrela odorata
TTTGGTATTTAGATGGGTTTGAACACTATATAGTGAGGTCAAATTGGTTCTTATGCCAAGTTGAATTAGCTATTTGACCTTAAAGGTTAAATACAATTGTATGAACGTTTATTTTTAAGCTTAAACTTTTAGGTTAAGTGACAAATTCAACTAACTTGCATCAGATTCTGTGGAAATTGCAACAGATAGGAAAAATGCTGCATCACTTGCCAAGGCAATCTATGCGGCAATTGGCATTCCGATGGTGATATGCTGCATTGTCTACTCCTTCCTGTACAGCTCGTGTCCGAGTGATCGCGAGCACACAAAGATGGATGCATTGAGAGAATCATAAATACAGAAATTGGTAGCAGAAAATTCTGCTGCCAGAGAGAAATGTTGTCAATTTCATGATTTAGAATTGAAAGAAATGAAAGCAGTGGAAGGAACATAAAACAGAGTTGATATAGAAAATGCAGAGGAAGAGAAGTCTCTGCTTTCACATCAGCTAACATTCTCAAATTTAATGAATTGATGAATTTTCTGAAATTGAATTCATAAAACTTACCAAGTTTGTGATTTTTTTTTTAATTTGAAATATATGAATAAATATAATAACAGAGCTAAAGTGAACTAAAAGATTGGACAGATTTTTTTTTTGGATATTTAAATTCAACTTACTTTTTTTTATTATCTTGCTAATATCCATTGTTTATAATAGAATCATCAGGAATAAAATTAATTTTTAATAAAATAATAAACACAATTATGTGAGAATTAATGGTAAATTAAGGAAGTCGTTGGACCTTGCCTTAGACAAAAACATTAAAATATAATTTTGTATAAATTGTTTTTATAATTTTCTTTTTTAAAAACACTTTGAAACATGTTTTTGAAAAATATTTCTTAAGAAAACAACAACAAAAAAAAATGACAGACAGATTACAAATTTCAACACAGAGGTTTACCTAAAAACAGAGCAACTGTAAGTTTTTCCTTGCATAAAAAACAGAGAATTTGATCAAAAACCAGAGGAAACACAATGAAGACAGAAACCTTGACATTAGTTTTAGTAAATCTTGCTGGAATAATGGAGAGAGCAGACGAATCATTATTACCAGGAGTGTACAAAGATGTTGGTGCTGCTTTGCATATAGACCCAACTGGTTTGGGTTCACTTATTTTGTTTCGATCAATTGTGCAGTCTTCTTGTTATCCTTTGGCTGCTTACTTGTCTCTGCGTTACAATCGTGCTCATGTAATTTCCCTCGGTGCTTTTCTCTGGGCTGCTGCAACATTTCTTGTTGCTGTTTCCACCACTTTCTTTCAGGTCTCTATCTAAAACTCTTTTTAGATTTTTGTGTATGTTTGATAGTTGGCATTGGTGATTTTATGAATGTTTGGTCTTTCATGTAAATGGGATTTGCTTATTTTGCGGTTGTGTTGAACAGATCTAGAAGTTTTTGGTTATTTCTGCTTCAAAACTTTTATTTCTAAATTGGGGCATCAAAGTTTAGTGTATTGAATTTTATGTAATTGGAATGTTTTATGCATGATATTTTAGAAGCCAAAATACTGACTATAAGCTCTAAAGACTAAGGTATCAAGCATAAGAAAAATGGTAGTTTAGCTTAGAATAGTCAAAGATGCATGTGATTGCAATGTTGAAACCAGTAATGAATTGATTTTGAATTTTGTTTTAAAGCTCCTTGGGGCAAGAATTTGAGACCAAAAGTTCACATTTCGTGTGCTTTTTTGACTTGTTTTAGCTGCTTCTTTAACGGTTGATTTGAGGAGAAATACTCATAGTTAAGTATGTCAGAACAGATCAGTTTCAAAACTTGAATTTTTCCAAGTTATTGACATAATTGTGAAAAACTTAACTTGGTTGACAAAATGCATATTTGGTTTTTGGTTCATTAGGTAGCAATTTCAAGAGGTTTGAATGGTATAGGACTAGCTATTGTCATACCTGCCAGCCAATCTCTTGTTGCTGATTCAACTGATGATAGCAACCGTGGCACGGCCTTCGGATGGCTGCAACTAACAGGAAGCATCGGCTCTATCGTTGGCGTATTATGTTCAGTTCCCATAGCTTCAACCTCACTCATGAGCATACCCGGTTGGCGAATTGCTTTCCATCTTGTTGCAACAATAAGTGTTGTAGTTGGCATTTTTGTCCGTCTCTTTGCTAATGATCCGCGATGCTCAAATGTTGGTACCGAAGCTAAAAATCAGAAACCGCATAAGTCTTTTTGGTTAGAAATGAAGGACTTAATCAAAGAAGCAAAAATGGTTATCAAAATCCCATCTTTCCAAATAATTGTTGCTCAAGGTGTATCCGGATCATTTCCTTGGTCAGCTTTGTCATTCGCTCCAATGTGGTCAGAACTCATAGGTTTCTCCCATGGAACTACTGCATTTCTCATGACTCTGTTCACAATTGCCAGTTCTCTTGGTGCTTTGTTCGGAGGAAAAATGGGGGATATTCTTGCTAAACATTTACCAAATTCTGGGAGAATAATTCTATCACAAATTAGTTCTGGTTCTGCCATTCCTATAGCAGCAGTTTTGCTTTTGGTTTTGCCTTCTGATCCATCCACGGCATTCAACCATGGTTTGGTCTTGTTCATAATGGGATTGTGGATATCCTGGAATGCTTCCGCCACAAATAAGTATGTCATTACGTGTACAGAATCAACTTATTTTTTCTACATATAATCACTATTTTATGGTGCATAAACGTTGCCCATAGTCCAATATTTGCAGAGATAGTACCGGAGAGATCGCGAACAAGCATCTATGCATTGGACAGATCATTTGAGACCATTCTATCGTCTTTTGCTCCGCCTGTAGTTGGAATTCTAGCTCAGCATGTGTATGGTTACAAACCAATTCCTAAGGGAGCATCGGATACTGTAGAGGTCGAAACAGATAGGGAAAATGCTGCATCACTTGCCAAGGCACTCTACACTGCAATTGGCATTCCAATGACCATTTGCTGCTTCATCTACTCCTTCCTTTATTGCACGTACCCGAGAGACCGGAAGAGGGCAAGAATGGATGCGTTGATAGAGCCAGAAATAGATCAATTAAATGCAAATGATTCTCCTTCAGTAGAGGTATACTATCAAATTCATGTTACGGAATCAGAAGAGCTTAACAGAAACGTAGTAAACGCTATTGACATAGACAAAGAGTATGCAGGAGAAGAGAGCATTGATTTGGACGATAACGATGAGAAATGTCTGCTTTGAAACAAGCTAACTGATGAGTTCATTTCTCCGGCAAAGCTTGATTATGTGAATATAACTACAGAATCTTGGCATATTCTTTGGACGGAACATTCTTTGAAGTTAATGATTGAGAACACTTCTATGCAATGTTTTGAAAATTCAATTTTCGAAACTTATGTAGACAGTTGAACTGTTTGTTTGTTCTTGTTATAATAATGTTAATCTCATCATTTACGAGGAAACTCTAGATAAATGTCGATTCAACATGTATGATATACTTTTGTTTGTCACATTTGTCATAAATTTCATCTTGAATGTAGAATTGGACGGGACATCCTTGAGGAAACAAAATTTTGGTCTTCCTCGGCTAATACATGTTAGTTTTGATTAGTTTTGCCTTTCCTCAATTATGAGATACAAAATTATCATGGGTTATAAATTTGAACAATTTAACGTATAATATAAAGTTTCAAAACTAATTTTCCAATGTTTAACTATATTATATAAAAATATTAATGGTTAAATCAACATCAAGGGGGTGGTGGCGCAGTTGGCTAGCGCGTAGGTCTCATAGCTTCTGAGTTATCCTGAGGTCGAGAGTTCGAGCCTCTCTCACCCCAAAAATATTTTTTATTTTTTGTCACTAAATTAGGGACTTATTTGTTACACATGGACAAAGTGTACCCTTATTTATAAAATCATGAAAAGGAGGGTACTAGATGTTATTATCATTTTTTTTTACATTTTCTATTATTAGATTAGGGCCTTATTTCTAAAATCATGAAAAGGAGGGTCCTAGATGTTATTATCATTTTTTTTTCATTTTTTATTATAAGATTAGGGCCTTATTTCTTACATAGGGACAAAGTGTATCCTTATTTATAAAATCATGTGAAAGGAAAAATATTTTTTATTTTTTGTTACTAAATTAGGGACTTATTTGTTACACATGGACAAAGTGTACCCTTATTTATAAAATCATGAAAAGGAGGGTACTAGATGTTATTATCATTTTTTTTTACATTTTCTATTATTAGATTAGGGCCTTATTTCTAAAATCATGAAAAGGAGGGTCCTAGATGTTATTATCATTTTTTTTTCATTTTTTATTATAAGATTAGGGCCTTATTTCTTACATAGGGACAAAGTGTATCCTTATTTATAAAATCATGTGAAAGGACGGTCTAGATGTTATTATTATTTTTCATTTTTTGTTATTAGATCAGGGACTTATTTGTTACATATGTACAAAGTGTATCCTCATTTCTAAAATCATGAAAATGAGGTTCCTAGACGTTATTATCATTTTTAAAATTTTAATAAAAATTGAGAATTTATTTGTTACGCGTGGACAAAGTTTCCATTTTACATATGGACAAAGTCTTTTTTTTTTTCCTAAAATCATGAAAAGGAGGAGCCTAGATGTTATTATTATTTTAAAATTTTAATAGGAATTAGGAACTATTTGTCCATTATTACAAGGAAAAGTTATCATGAATCACTTATCCAATAGAACAAACAAATTTGCATAATTGCATGCAAATTGGGGGAGAATTTTCAATGTTTATTCAATAAGAAAGTCGAAAGAGGTGCCATATCACAATTGTTCATTACTTTATTAAAAAAGACCTTTATAATTTTCTGTTATATTCTTTTCTATCTTCATGCATGACCCACCTTATATTACATATAAAGAGACATTTTCACATCCTTTTTTTTCATTTGCATACCAAAATGGTGGGTTCTTTTGTAAAGCCAATGACATATTATACTTTTGGGCTACTAAACTTTTTGTTCAAAATAATTGTTTTCAAATATTACATAATAAAAATAAAATCACTCTCCAACTCTAAACATAATCTTAATTTTACGAATATGTCTAAGATTAAGGTGTTATGATTTTCTACTATAATTGTGAAGTCATAGATATTGTAAAATACAATCGCAAAATACAAATATAAGTGTAAAAATACAAATATTAAAAATTGATAATTACCAAATATTTTAACTAATGTATTTTTTAAATTAAGTAGAAACGGAGATTCCAAGTATATTTTTAATTAACTGACATATAAAAATAGATATTAACAAAGTATTTTATCTAGTATATTTTTAAAATTTAACCCAAAAAAAAAAACTATTGCAAACAAATCCCAAAACATAACTCATACTTGCAAATTAGGATTGCTTTAATAAAATCAAAAAGAAGAAAATCTCATAGGGGTAGAAAAAAATTCTTCACATATAGTTTTAATATATATATTATGAGATTAAAAAATGGGTCGACAACACAAAGAAAAAAGAATTGAAGAAAGGAATTGTAAAAGAGTTTTTTCAATTGAATAAACTAACCACTTATTATTCTATTTTGATCTTGTATATAAATATATTGTTGTGATTTAATATATAGTTATTTATTTTTTAATTAATTTATTTTATTTTGAAAGATTTGTAATTTTGTTGAATACTAGCATTAGATGTGTGGTTGAACAAATGATTGTAGGAAATCCTAAATGGCTAAAGTGGCAATCTAGAAACAAGTTTTGGTGATTGCATAATTATTTACCCAAAAAGCAGAAGCACTTGCACAATCAATAAGACGGATTACAATCAAGGGCCCACAATGATCAAACGGTGGAAATTACTCCCATCACCGTCGCAACTAGAACACACAAAGGATAAGGAATCTTAGTTCTTACGGCAGGAAGAATTTGGGACGGGACCCCTTCACTTAGGATTCTCATTTCTCGGTAATAAAAACGTGGGAGTCACGTGTCTAGGGCCTACCAAATTGTTTATTTATTTATTATTATTATTCTTAAAAATAATTTCAGTTCACACATAAGTCAATTAATGTATTTCAACAATTGGTCTCTCGCGCACACCGTCACATTCGCGTCATGAATTATTATTTTATTGGGATAATAGCACTCGGATCCCTGAATTTTTACTTTTTCACAAATAAAAATATAGTTTATCTATTTATAACATAGATTCCTAACTCTAATTAAAACAACAAAATTAACCTAATATATAACTTAATATTAAAAGATATTTCGATTATTTTAATAAACATTAAAAATTTATTCATGGTTATAAATGGACAAATTTTATTTTTATTTGCACAAATTTAAAAATTTTAAATACTCAAATGTTATTACTTATATTCTATTCTATTATTATTGAAATCGTGATTTATATAGTCTTTGTTCGATTTAAAATGGCAGTCAAATACAAACAAACTTGTTTCCTTTATTTGTTTGTAAATAAATAAAAATTAATATTTTTTTAACTTGAACGGAATTTTAACATCTAAATTAATATTTAATACTACGATTACCCAATAGTAATTTACAAGCTTGTAGAACTTTAAAAACTTAATAAATTGTCAATTCAAATATTATAATAAAACCTTGTCTTATAACGTAAACCAAAAATAATTAAATATGTTATACTTGCAAGATTTGAGGAATGATCAATGAAGTCATCTCTAAACACATCTAATTACAAATTTATATAACACAAGTTGGAAGAATTAATCAAAATTAAAACCCAAATGGATACAAGTCAAAACAAAGATATATAGTTAATTGGGATAACAACCCATATTAAAATGATGAAAAACCTACTGGTCAAAACTCAATATTATAATGCAGAGTTTTTGCATACTTCTCGTTAGATTTTGCATAATTATATTTAAATTATAAAACTTCTACATTAAGAATAAATTCTTTTTCCTTCATATTTTATTCAACAATATGAAAGAAAGAAAATTTATATATTGTAGGAAAAAATATGAAATAAATAAAAAATTATGAAGGATATTTTTTTCTTTTTATGTGAAGTTTGATATTTAGATGGATGAAACAATGTTGGTTTAATATATATATTAAATTATTTGGATTTAAAAAATAATAATTACATTAAAAGGTAAAAACAATTATTGAATAATAGCTCAATTAATTCTAAGGGAGTTAAGTGGATATTATTGAAAAAAAAATACAATTTAAGTGTAATTATTTAAAACCTAAGGGGAGGTATATAAAAATTCTTCTATTATATTATAAAAATAACATGGTCATTTTGATGACCTAATCATGTCCTTACCTGTAATAATTAACTTAGAGAAGTAAATGTCATTACACCATAGTTATTGTGAAAGCTGGAAGCACAGCATGTCTAGTTGCACCAACCATGTGAGTTGTGACTGATCTCATCTTGTTCTTACAATCTTGCTTTGTGCATTACGTTCTTCAACTATATTATAAACCTTTCCATTTTCTCACACTCCCTCACTTTTTCTTGCATAAATTTTAGATCCAAACTCAAAAATTCGCTAGAGCTACTGCTTTGTTTTGAAGAGTCTTAAATTGGATCTTCAAATCAGAAATAATGGCTCCACTCAAATGCTTCTGTTTCAGAAGAGTACTTCTGATTTATGTTGTTCTTCTGTTTCTTTCTGCTTCTTATGTTTTTGTGTTTGTCTCGTCAGAATCCAATGATAATTATGAGTTGGTTGGAAGCAAACAGTTTGTTGTTGGTGGTGGGAGAAGAATGTTGGAGATTGAAAATGAAGATTTGCAGATGAACAAAAACAGCAGCAGCAAGAAGAATCAGACCAAGCTGATCAAATCCAATCTTTCGGGCAAAAACCAAACCAAACTCAATCAGTCGAGCAAGAATCAAACCAAGATTCTGAAAACTACTACCACTACTACAAATTCAACAAAATCAATGACAAAATCAGCATTGAGTAGTAGTGGTAGTAATCTTTCAAAATCTGAGCTCAAACAGCTGAATTCAACATCAAAAGTATCAAAATCTAGCAACTCTACTACCAAACTTACTTCATCTTCTTCTCCCAAAAAATCTTCAGATCTACTCAAACCTGGCACACCCAAGAACAAAACAACCAAACCAACTTCCACTTCCACAAAACAAACACAAACCAAAACCAAAACCCTTATGGAGAAGACAAAACCCAAGCAAGAAAAGAATCAAAAACCCCAGAAACAAGCAAAATCAATCAGTTTTCTTGATGACGGTGATGATGATGATTTCGTTTCAGAATTTAGAGATCTACCTATCAAATTTCAGCAAACTTTGATTCCAGACCTGGAGAGAATCTCAACAACTTCAAAAGCTTACATTGACAAATACAACAAAGAAATCACAAAAGGGTTCAGACCCATTGTCGGCCACAAGTATGCTGCCACCATTGCTTCCATTGTTTCCTTTGCTTTCATTTTCATCCCACTAATTCTTGTTTCCCTCATTTTCAACCACATCAAAGCTTACTTTTCTCTTCAAAAAATCTTGATTTTCATCCAAGTTTACCTCTCAATCTACTTCTCAATTCTCTGCTTATCTTCTCTTGCCACCGGGCTTGAACCGTTGAAGTTTTTCTACGCTACTTCGCAGTCCACGTACGTATGCGTACAGGTTCTACAAACTCTTGGCTTTATTCTCTACTTATTGCTGCTTCTAATGTATTTGATTCTTGTGTTTTCGACGGATTGTGGCTTGGGCCCGAAGATGCTGGGCCTGGCCCAAACGATTGTGGGCTATGCTATTGGTTTGCATTACTACGTGACCATTTTTCATAGGGTGGTGTTGCGTCAACCGCCAAAGACTAATTGGAAAGTTCATGGGGTTTATGCCACGTGTTTTCTTGTGATTTGTCTGTTTGCTAACGCTGAGAGGAGGAAGAAGGCTTACTTGGAAGAAGGCGGGGAAGAAGGCAAGAAAAATTAATTTTTTTTAAAAGATTTTAATTTATTAATAAATTGTGTGTAATTTCAGCCAATCAAAGAGAAAGAAAATTGTAATCATTAATTTGATTGGCTGAAAAAATTAATAATTTTCCTTTTATTTTATTTATTAGATTTTTTAGTTTAATTTCCTTGTGATCATTCATTGGATATGGAAATGTGGGATTATAAATAAAATAAAATATTTTTTCGGTTTCCAACATTGTGTTCGTATTGGTGGACTGCGAAGCGTGGGAGGTGTTCGTCATTTAAAGAGCTACTGACGGTTTTGATGTTGTGTGTCGGTGGCTATTTAAGCTTATGTTACAACCGACAGTTTTGTTTGGGATAATAACATATAAATCCCTATACTTTTATTGTTTCACAAATAATAGCACTTTAATTATTTTAATATAAATTAGATATTTATTTTTCAATAAATAAGTTAATTAATTTAATATTTTGTTGTAAAAGTAAGAGGTTAAAAGATTAATTTGTATTTGTGTAAAGTGATGTGAGATTAGACGGTGTGAAATTTAAAAAATAAAAAAGAATTTATTTATCATAAATATATAAATTATAGGCTTATTTGTGACAAAATAAACAATTAGGGATCCAGATGTTATTACCGGTGTTTGCTTCTTTCATGTCGGTGGAGAAGTGTGCTAGGGACCCCACTTGATATGATAATCAGAAAAATCAAGATGGTTTGATGCGATCTTGACCGTTGATAAGCGATAAGGTCCCACATAATATAATTTTCAAGATCTTGACCAATCAATTCGGATGATACTTTCGACTCCTCTTTTGACTTGTGAGAGGTAGGTTTTGGCTGGGTTGAGAAAATAAATTAACAGGGGCCCAAGTGAACAATTCGTTAACTTAATTTCTCAATCTTATAGCTCCTATCTTTCTCTTGGACTCAAAAAAGGGGAAAGTGAGTAAAACAAATTGCCTATTTGGGCTTTAGCAAATAAAGCTGGTAATGGACTTGCATTAAAATCCAACCCAATTTTACTTTTTCAAACTACAAAAAAATGTTGCCAACGATAGGGAAGTCGGCATTGTGGGCTTGAGAAAAATAACTTCAAATGTGCGTTTGCATTTGTTAAAAACTAAATTTATAATGAATTTAATATTTTATTATTAAACTTGTTTAAATAGATATTTAATATTTATTATTCGAGAATTTTTAATAAATTTTTTGTGGATTTTTTGACATTAAAATTATAATTTTTCTGTATTAATTCAAAATAATATATATCACTTATATAAAATATCAATTACGTACAATAAAAAATAAAATTAATAACAATAATTTTTAAAAAATACATAATTATTTTATAAATGCATACATAATTAATATGAAATATAACTAAATTAAATTAGTTTGATGTTTTAACTCATTTTTTTTTATATATTAAGAATAATTATGTAAATTTAAAGATAAAATAAAAATTATTTTTTAAGAAATAAACTTTAAACTCTATTAATTATTGACAATTCAATAAATATAATTTATTTGATAGAGATTATGAATGTTATTTTGTGACATCAATATACGTATTGATTTTACACACTACTTTTAATAAAAAAAAATTAACAGATTTAGTATTACTATAAAATTAATAAATATTTAATTGATGATAAAAAATAATATTAAATACATAAATTTAATAAAAGATTTGAATGCAATTGACAATGAGTGTGTGTGTTGTGTCTTGTGTGTAAGGAATTTTAAATTTTATGTTATAACATTAAAATGATATCGTTTTGATATTTTTTTAATATTAACATTAAAATAATATCACTTTTATACTTTCAAAATTAAAAATTAAAATTTTATATATCCACGAATATTTATTTGCACCCATATTTATCACAAATCCATTACAAATTTTAATTTGTTTTCAAAAATCTGCCATAAATACTCTAAGAGGCATACAAAATTCGTTCCATAAGAGTCTGAGTAATAGCAAGTTTGGGAAAAAAAATTATTATCTCTATTGCCAATGACCCATACTTGAGTTGTCTAGGCTTTTTTTAGTGGCAGGTCGCCATTAAGGTTTAACTTAAGGTTCTTGGATTTTTTTTTTATAATTTGTGGGTCGACTCTTCCTCTTATATTCTTCCTTTTATATAGATTAAAAATAGTCTTATATAATAATAATTTCTCGTGAATTTTGGTAAATTTCTCAAATGCAGATATTCTAATTTCGGAAGTAAACTTTTAAATCGTTTTAATTACAACCCATTTCCAGTATTATTATTTAAGATGTTA
>JAXCLQ010000890.1:36831-59992 GCA_035584115.1 Cedrela odorata
GATATTCTAATTTCGGAAGTAAACTTTTAAATCGTTTTAATTACAACCCATTTCCAGTATTATTATTTAAGATGTTAGCAATATCGAGATTATAATGATGTAGTCCGACTATTGAATTATTGAGAATAAAAATAAATAAAAGAATATTCTATCATTCAATTATTTGTTTATTTAACTTATTTATTTGTCTTTTGATGTGGTGTGATAGTTTTATTTAAAACTTTCTTGATATCGAGTACATAATAATCAATAATCTAACCTTTTTGAATCCTAAACTAAAAACTATCATATTTTCAATCGAGTATTCAAAAATTTCTTTCTATGTAGTTATAACTTATGGTACAATCACTTTTCTGGAAGCACTTTCAAACATTTTGAAATGTTGTCTATTTTGAGCTCTAAATTTCACAAAAGTGCTTCTAGATAGTAACTCTTTATCACAATTGAACGAGAAGCTGATAAATTTTCCATGAATCCTTCCTTCCTCAAAAGTACTTCTGCTGCTGCCAATAATATTTATTTCAGCAGATGTCTGAATAATTTTCGTGGATTTTGGCCAGTTGCATTTGTCTCCCACTAGCAGATAAAATTCTAAGTATTGCCAACTACAATGGTTGTTTCCATTTTTCATAAAACTGTTTCCAGAAAACACTTTCAAAAATATTCTCAAATGTGACCTACTACTATTTAATTCAAATGAAATGGAATTAATTGAAATATTAATTTATGATACTGTGTCAACTAAGATTATGAATTGACTTGACATATAACTACATGATTTTCAAATTTGTTGGTGAACTTTTAAATCAATTTATGAATAATGATTTAAATCATTTACCTTAATTATTTATATATATAGCATACCCCACGCATAATTCAGATACCCAAAAATTTATGGTGTTTGTATTAACAATTATTTTTGAGAAAATAAATAATTAGTATAATAATAATCGCAGATTAAAAATTACGACATCTCAATTTTAAACGAATGTTTAATACATTAAAATTAAAATATTATTAACATACTTCGGTAAAATATATATATATATATAGTACTATTTTTTTAAAAAAAATTTATTTTCATGTGTAAATTAAACCTTCTTCCTTATAACGAAAGTGGCTAATTGCCTTTTAGGAAGCACTTTCAAACATTTTGGAACACTCTAAAAACCTCTATTACAATTCCAAAATTTTCAAAAGTGCTTTTTCACTAAACAACGTTTATCATGATTGAATAAGAAGCTGATAAATTTGTCCATGAATTATTGCTTCCTCAAAAGTGCTTCTCATGCTGCCAATAATATTATTTTAGCATATGTATTAATGTAACCTCCTACTAAGTGAAATTAATTGGAATATTAATTTATGATAATGTGTCAACTAAGAATATTATTGACAACAACTAGATCAACTAAATTATGAATTGACTTGACACATAACTACAAGAAATTGAAATTAGTTGGTAAACTTTTAAAACAATTTATGAATAATGACTTCAATGATTTACTTTAATTAAGCTTCATTTTATTATAACATGCAAATACCCTAAATTTTATAATTGACCTAAAAATTCACGGTTGAGTTATTGATCACCATATTTAAAAAATATATATATTAAATTAAATAATATTTATCATAAATTATAAATTACAGTATTTTATTTTATTTTGTTAAAAAATTAATCGTTAATGTAACATTTTAAATCCAACAACCAAATAAATATTATTTACTTCGGATATATAATCTATCATAAATTTACTTTTAGAATTTATAACCTAAAACTTAGAGCTACGAACCTAGAATCTAAATTCACCCGCTAGCTACGTTAAATGTGACTATTAATGGCATATTGGTCTTGGTCCCCATATACTAATATAAACACCCAATATACAATAGTTTTCAATGTTTTCAATGTTGCAAGAAAATTCTCAAATGAAAGAGACTTGACAACATGAACTGCTATCTAAAACATAGTTTTCAAGAAAGCACTTTGAATGTGGACAGCTTTTGTTGTCGTTTTGGCCAAATTAACTTCACATTCAACAACTTATCAAGCTTATATATAGAACAATTATTTAATATCATATTTGAGTATTTAAGTTACATGTGATTTTAATTTAATATGAGTGGAATTTAGTTTCTAAATTTTTTAATTTGAGATTAAGTCGATTATTTTTTATTTATTTATTTTTATTATTTGATTTAACTAAAGAAAAATTAGTGATTTGTAAAGGATTAAAAAGATTATTTTATTTTGATTACGAGAGGCTCAAATTTTAGATTTTTAGAACATTTTTTTAAATATTAAATTGTTAAAATATTCTTATAATATAATAATAGCACAATTTTTGCTAAAATATGTGATTGAAAGTTAAATAATTAATAATTAAAAAAACTCTATTTATTAAAATTTTAATTTAAAAAGTTATTTATCAAATAAATTTATAAAAACAAATATTATATAAAAAGTTTGATATTTAAATTCCGCACGTTAAAGTGAGAAAATTTTAATTTATATATTAAAATAAAAAACAATAATTCTTGTTTGCTAGCACAACTTGCAAGCACATGAAATGTATGTGCACAAAGAGATCATAATGTTTTTACATGGGAATTTGAGATTTTGTAAGCATTATTAGATATGGACATTAAATTGGTGGATCCCAAAAAAAAAAAAAAAGTGCATGAGTTTGAGTTGTCAATAAAGTGGCAGGGTCCAATTGCCCACCACTTTACCCATTTTATTCTATTTTCACACCATTTGTCATTTCACATACTATTTATAAGCTTAATTGAACTCATCAATTTATCAAATATTGTTCTTATTTTCATGCTTGAAATTAAACTCAATTGTGTTATTATTTAGTTTTATTTCTATAATTCTAGTATGAAACAATCAAATTAATAAATAATTACCTCGATTGAATTTTTACTACGAAGACTTGTCAATAAATATTGATATAACTAGTAAAAATAAAGTTATAATAAAAATTAGAGGAATTAAAATATCAAAATATAAAATTAAAAAGTATATATTAGAAAAATAATTAATAAAATAAAAATTAAATAAATATATAAAAATGCATATTACCTAATTTTGACAATGAATATTTACTATATGGTAAAGACAAACTACAACTAAAGACAATAAGTAAGGTTTATGCTAGAAAAAATTTAAATAAATAAAAAAAAAGGGAAGTTTCATAAGGAAATTATGTATATATATATATATATATATTACCGAATTTTGACAATGAATATTTATTATTTTACTTCTCACAATTAAAAGAATCACCTAATATGTATTATATGATATGTAATTGCCAATTATAACCCATTAAAATTTAATTTTTATTCAACCTTTATTAGTAATAACAAATCATATTATTTTATGCCAATATTACCAAATTATTTCCATCAATATTAAAAATTCCTTTTTTAGATGTATGAGACATGCATAGAAGAATTTATGTTTTTAGTAATTATGATTTGTATGAATAAAATTATAATACGTATAATTTTATTGCATAATTTTTAATTTCTTTCGTTGTATTTTCTAACTATTTTGTTATAATTCGTAACTTATGAATTACATTTGAAATTATTTTAAAAATATAATAGAAAGTTAAAGGATTGTAAGAAAAAATTGAAGAGCATAGCATGACCTAATTTGTATGTACGCGCGCGCGTGTATATATATATATATATATTATTTTTACACAATAATTAAATTAAATAATTTTTAGATTTTCTAAAATAAAAAAATAGCCAAAAAAGGAAGGAAAAAAACAAGGGACTTTCTTGTAATATCACTCCCATTCAAAAACGGTAAGAAACAGAAAGAAGACAGGATAGACAGGCGTGTAAGAAAATGGGGCCAGGCCCACAAAATTAAACCTCTAAAAAATAATAATACACCAAATTACGGGGCCCAAACCAAAGTTTTCCCACTCTCTCACGCGCCTTTACACTTTACTCTGTTCACAGCCAATCGCCCCCAACTTTAGTGCCCATCAAGCCGATATCTTATTACAGTTTTCGGTGCGAGGTTACAAATGCGCGTGGGGTAAAATATCTGTTTTTCGAAAACAAAAATAATTTCGCTATTGCATTAAAACAGTGAGCCAAAGGGACCTGCGCTTTCAATTTTTCATTACAACAAGAAGAAGATCTTCTCTTTATTGTCAAGAGTCCGAACCCAAGAACACTGTGCAAGAACATTGCCCATTTGACCACTTTTCTCTCTTTCTCTTGTTGTCTTTGTGTTCTTCTTCAGTTCCAAGTTTTTGTTGCAAACAAGTAACAGAAGCAGAAACACGAAAAATAGTGAAAGCAGTAATCTTTATGTTTGTTTCATACAAAAAGGAAAGTTTTTCTTATAGATTTTTGGGTTTCTTTTGGTTTCTCTTCTGCCTAGCTCCTCTTTACACAACTGGTTCCTCCGAGGTATCTAAATTTCTTTTGTTTTTGTTATTTATTTGCTTGCTTTCGAAAACAATGTCTTTGCAATCTTTGTTTGTTTCAGTGTTTTCTCACCGTTTGTCAAAAAATCTCTCTTTTTTAAAAAAATTTTTGATTTCTGGGTATTGTTTTGTTTGCTTTTATATTTTGTAGGTCTGTGTTTTTTCCCATGATTAATTGTTTAAAAAATCTTTAGTTTGGGTCTAATTTAAGAACTCGAGGTTTTCTTTGGTTAAAGGTTTGTTCTTTAGATCTGATTGACTTGAAAATGTGGTAAATTTATGAACTAGAATCCGGTTTGTGCTAAGAGAATTGCAATAATCTTTAGATTTATGCCAATTCTTGTTTATATTTCTAAATCCTTATTTGTTATGTATATTGATTAGATAATTCAGTAGCAGTATAGTTATTGATTTAAGAATTGATGAAATGATTTTCTTGACTTGTTTGAGTAGTTTTATTGTTTCTTTGCTTGTTCTATAAACTAGTAAAATTGTTTGAAATCGAAACTTGTAAACGAAAGTTCTCTTTATGAGCATGATGACCTGATGGGTTACTAAACTTTTGTTCAATCTTATTCTCCATCCCCGCAAGCTAGCTTGATGGGTTTTTTTTTTTTTATTATTTATTATTTTTTATAATTTTGTGATTTATGTGATTTATGTCGATTTGGATATAACGGTTTGTTAGTTCCTGTAATTAGAAGAGAAAAGAAGTAAACTTTTGTTGAAAAAGTATGCAAAATTAGGCATCTTTGGATATGACCACATTTTTATAAGATATTAATTGCTTATCTTAGGAAATATGTGAAATGGGCATATTTGGAGAGATATTAGGGAAAGTCATGAAACTGTTGGCATTTGGAGTGCACAACGATTGACCATAAATGAATATGGGCAGAAAAAAGAGCATGCTAGAAAACGAGCTAGTTAAGTTTGCATTATGAAAGATTGTAGAACAATTTAGTGAGGTTATAATTTGTTAGAATTGTTCCTTACTTTTGTAACGTGTCCAAATGTTTCAAAATGTAGTTATTGAATATGCATTATAAAATTGAAAAGTTAGTTCATAATCTTTATTCCAGTGGCTATGGGCACGATGGCATTCATTTGGGAAAAGACAAAATCTATGTATGAACCTTACCTTACTGCCATTGCACTTTCTAGTTTTGTTGATTTTGTTTGGTTTCATGCCATTATAATGCAGTGTTGAAGTCCTTAATATTCTATCTGGCCTGTGAGGAATTGACGCGACGCTCCATGACTTTGAGTGGTTAACCATCTAAGCATGGATAAAGTATCTCCTGATTGTCCGTACCCAGGATGCTTTTTTTGTGTCATGAAGGAAGGAAATCCAAGTAAGCGCAGGGCAAGTATATTGAAATTCTTCAGAGAACTTCCATCACAGGATGACGATGGTCAGGTTCTCCCCATCAGTGGTCTTTGGAACACTGCCATGGCGCATCCGAACGATCCGGAATTCATAGAGTTGGGAATATTTGAATGCATGTCTGCACTAATATGGAAGGGTCTAAAGAATCGTCGCTGGCTTTCGCATGACCAGAATATATACATTCCTTACTATGCAGCACACATTATTGGATCCTACACCATGAACATGGAAGAATTTGCCGAAAGTGCGGTTCATGCTGGGGTAATCCCTCCCTTAGTTGAACTTTTGAGAGGAAGGTTGACTTGGGTTGAGCAGAGAGTAGCGGTCCGAGCTCTAGGGCATTTGGCTACTTATCCTAGTACCTTTCCTGCTGTAGCAAGTCATGATGAAATCCTCGAGCTCTCAATTCAACTAGCAATGAGTTCACTGGAGATAGTTTACTCACATTTTTACCAGTACATTGACAGAAGGCTGAGTTATCATTGCGATCTGCTTACTCGTGGCATGGGTGGTGTTGAAATGGAGTCCAGGAAGGCAGAGGAATGGGCTAGTCAGCTGCAATGCTGGTCCCTTCAGCTCATTAATTGCTTTGCTTTTAAGCCTGAGTTTCTTCCCGCTATCTGCAAACCTGAATTTCTAGCTAAACTACCAGGCATGTGGGGAGGACTTGTTAATGAAAACTCACCAGCTGGTATTGGTTTAATGAGAACTATTTGTCATCATAAGCTTGGTCGGGGCCCTGTTGCTAGCTGTGCAGGCCTTATTGAAGCACTGTGCAATATAGCTCGCTCTTCTGATGATTGGCAGTATATGGCAATTGACTGTCTTCTCTGGTTGCTCCAAGACCCAAGTACTTGTCATAAGGTACATGTCTTCTCCTCTAATCTGTTTAACTCCAACCATGCAAAGAATTTCTTTCTTCCAGTTTTATTACAAAGAGGAAGTTTATCTTGAAAAATTGCGAAATTGGAATAAGTTTATTTTGTTTGATTTCCTTGCTGAATACCGAGGTTGTTCTGTATAAAATCAACTCTTTCTACCAAATGTGACAAATTATTGCTTTGCATTTACATTTTCTTTAATTTATCTCTCATAAGAGTTAATTTCAAATAGCCATAGAGCTAAGCATCTTCCGTTTAGAAATTTAATAGAATTACCAAATTAGGCATGTAGAAATTCATTCCTAAATATGTCAAATATATTTTGGTGTTTACTTACTGTATTTTTGTAAACTATTGCTGAATAGTTGTTTCGGGTATTTTGAAGGTGATTGATAAGGCAGTACCTGCACTTGTAGACCTTGCGGAAATCACAAATCTTGGTGATCACAAGAAACTTGGTGATTCTATCATTAGTGTTCTCCAGGACTGTATCCAATCGCAAGGGACAGGACGTAACACTCCAAGTACCCGCACTAAAGAACAGATTGAGGAATTAATAAATTCCAGACAGAGATTGAAGTGGGAAAAGAATATGCCAAAAGAGGATCTTCATATTAAACAGGCAGCAGCATTAGTGGTCAAGCTTGAAGGTAATTCCCTGTTCTCATCAGGAAATATATCTGGAGCTGCATCAAAATACTCGGAAGCTTTGGCATTGTGTCCAATGAGATCTAAAAAGGAGAGAGTTGTTTTGTATAGTAATCGAGCACAGTGTCATCTTCTGTTGCAACAACCAGTGGTTGCTATAAGTGACGCTACACGGGCACTTTGTCTTCACAACCCGCCTAATCGTCACGCCAAAAGCCTTTGGAGAAGAGCTCAGGCTTATGACATGCTTGGCTTAGCTAAAGAGAGTTTGCTAGATGCCATTCTGTTCATTAATGAATGCTCTCAGTCAAATGACCCCGATCTTTCACTGCGGCAAAATAAGGTTCCTGACTATGCTGAGAGATTAGTCAAGAAGCAGATGCGTGCAGCGTGGCTATTTAGAGAGGCAGCTGTTAAACACGGGGGCGTCCATTGCGAAGGTGATGCTGGCAACATCTACGGTCAGGATACTGATGATTCTGAATGGGAGACGGCAAGTGAGAGTGATATAGGAAATGATGGACGGGACGAAATGGATGACGAAGATGATGATAGTGAATGGAAGAATGAGGATGAGAGGAAAGATAAATATGATAAGCCGCCAATAAAAGGTATAATTCTATATTTTAGAACTCAATAAACTTTTAGTGCTATGGATTTACTGAAGTTATAAAAGAAAGGAATTGGTATATTAGCATACTATTTATTGAAAACATTATACATACTTGTAACCTTGTTTTTCTGAATTATGTTTCTTCCTTGTGTTGTTTGCTCCGCATATTCAGCTTGTATATTTTATGCATGATAACCATTTCTCTTTCCTTGTTCAACTTGATGTTTAACTATTGCCACACCTTTATATCCGGTGGATGTTCTGTATTGTGTACATGTTTGTTCGTTGGACTCCTAAAAACATTATATTCGCCCCTTGATTTGGCACAGACATAAACCATGCATACAACATGCAGCTTACTGAAGGCGATCCGTGAATATATCAAGACGAGGCAATCTTTCAAAAGTAATAGAGGCGGTACGTGGATGATCTGGCTTTGGTCAACAATTTTTCAAACCTATAGCCTTCTTGAGTTTAAATGCCGTGGCTAGTGCATCTTGCTCAGTTTCTTCAAGGAGTTGGAATATGAACATGGTATTTGGTCATTGTGTTTAGTAGGTAAAAACTTTGTTATATTAGTTATCTTGTTTTATTTTACCTTTTGTTTTCCAATTTCATTGATGTTAAATTTCAAGTGTAGAAAATGAGCCTAGAGGAAAACTTTAGTCTAGAGATTGTGGTTTAAAGAGTCTTTTGTATATAAACCCTGGGGATATTTTTGACATTGAACAATTAATCATCTACATTTGAGTGATGAATTGTGATTTTGCATAATCAACTTACTGTATAGGCAACATTATTTTTAATTATTTTGGTCCCAATTATAACAAAATTTCAATTGTATTTGTATAGATTTGTTGTTTAATTAATGGGATGTATTTAAAAGGGACATAAAAATGGTTTTGAATTTCAAAGTCTACTGCTAAAAGGTACAGGGGTTGAAATTAGGATTTTTGTGTTATCCTCAATAATAGAAAACTATATATTAAATTATAACACGTACGTAATTAATGTGAGGATTGACTTGCAAAAAATATCTTAAAGGTCTCACCTAATACCAAGTACTCTCCTCTATAATGACTCTGCAATTGAATTGAATTGAATTGGATTGGATGTGACAAAAAATATTCTTGGATTTGAAATCAGTAGTCTAATAATGCGATTGAATATGTGGAAAGGTCTCTTTAATGTTGGGAATGTTTCAATAAAAAAACAAAATAATTTTTTTGGGGTTAAAAATATTTAATATGTGTTGCATTAAAATATATTAATTTAAATTTAATTTATTTATTAATTATGTTAAAAAATAAAAATTTTAATATAATATAATTATTTAATGATTAAATTTGTTATAATTATGTCATTTATTTAATATTTTTTATTTATATTTTAATAATATTTATTTTAAATAGTAAATAATTTTATTTTAAATATAACTAAATATATTTTAAAAATAGATAAATATAACTAAAAAATTAAAATGCAAATAACAAATTTATTAGACTATAAATAAGTTAGTACGATATAATTATTTAAATAGTTAATTGTATTATATATGAGTTCACGTGTCAAGTACTTTAAACTCGATACAATTATTAATTGTATTGTATTGTAAAATCTGTTTAATAATTGTGTCATTTTATATTAACTTAAATTCATAAATTTAGTATTGTGTTTGTATAGGATTCAACAATTAATCATCTACAACAAAATGCATATGAAATGATTTTTTTTTTTTATAAATATATTTTAACATTTCATTCTTTATCTTTAACATTTTGGCTCTCTTACCACTTAACTATAAGCTAATTCTAATTTATTCTTATAATTTGTATAAAAAGTAAATATTTTGAATCATAATCGACAACATTTATGTCACACAGCTCGTATTTTATATTATAAATTTGATGTTTATAAATTCCTATTGTCAAATACTAATTATTAAGAACAATATTACATTTATAAACATTTATAATTTGTACATTTAAATTGATGTGATAATTATATTATTATCCCGTTAAAATTAAAAAAAGAAAATAAATCATATAGTGAGTCATATTAATTTCTATAAAATAAAGTTCCTTAATACTAAAAAAATATCTTTAGTATTATTGAATTATTAACATATAAACATATAAAACAGAATAATAATATATAGGTCTTTGAATTTTCTTATTTTCACAAATAAATTTATATTTATAATAAATACGTTCACGAACCCTACTAAAATAACATGTAAATTAAAAAAATATAAAAACTCATAATATAGTAAAACATATATATATATATATATATTTAAAAATTAAATTTTTTTGGGCTATTAATTAACTAATTTTTTTCTGGGGCAGCTTTCCCTTGGATAAGGGAAGAGAGTCCCTTGTTTTTACGCAAAATAACAGAAGTTCAGTGTAGTGCATGGTACACATTTCTAGGACGTTGTTTACCTTTCAAACTCATATCAAAACGTCACGCCGCCGAAATCCGCGCCTCACGATTTTCATTGTGCTCTTAACATTTGGGTCCCTATCTTTATCGATTTCACAACTAAAGATATAAATTTCCATATATAACAAATACATCCACAACACGCTGTTGTAATAATATTTTATTTGGAACTAAAGATCAGGATTAGATTATAGATATATTTGTTATAAGTAAACAATTATGTATTTATTTGTAATAATATAAAATATAGGGACCAAGATGTTATTATCACCAATTGCATTTGTCTCCTCCTTGCCCACACGTGGCAAACTTTTTCAGATATTTCGTTGCGATTCCTTTTACGCCCGGCTACATTGACTACGATTTATGTAAATAAATAAATTTACATTTTGCTCACCTTTTTTGGGACAATTTTGACCTCATTTTATTATTCAATTTACAAATTTTATGTTATATGGTTAAAATTATTTATTTATTTATAAAATTCTTTAATATTATTTTAATTTTAGTAAAAGTAAAGAACTGCATATTGAATTTTTTCAAATATATTTTAATTTAAAATATTTTCACTAAATAAATTATATTAATTCAATCAATCAACTTAAAGAAAAAGAAGAATTAAAAAAATTATATAAATAAAAAATATTGAAGACATTTCATAATTTACCAACTTTTCACCAAACAAATCATTTATTTATTTATTTATTTTAAGTAGAAGGGTTTGACCAAACAATTAAACACGTATAGCGTCCATTTGGGGCCCAATAGCATACTTCAGTTAATGCTAATGAATAACTCACAAACTTTCGGGGTCCTGATGATATTTTCCCTTTATTTTTTTTATTTAACCGACCACTTTTTGCTCGGCTATGCCCGGTCTCTTCCGGTCTTCGTGTATTGATATTAGATAACTTTAAAAACTTTTGGGGTCCATATGATATTTTCTATATATATATATATATATATTATAAATGTATCGAATAGAATAGACAAAACCAATACAACACAAATTAAGAGTAAATAAATATTATATTAAAATATTTAAAATAATTTATAATTTTAAAAAAATTAATAATGATAATAATTAAATTTAATGATATTTTGACCATTTTAATTAGTTAATATATTTAAAAAAAAGAAAAAAAATCATAATCTAACACAACACAATTTAGTGAGCATATATTTCGTGTTTGATTGATTGACTTTCTAAAAATTTGGTAAAAAATAAAAAGAAATTTAAAATTTACTAATTAAATCAATATGATATGACGCCACACCTTCCACACCTCCAATTTTTCGCTTGCTTCTCACATATATCTTCTTGTGCTGTTAATACATAACTTAAAATATTTTGGGGTCCAATTGATATTTTCCATCATATATTTTTTTTTGTCTAATTATAAACATTTTTGGCTCGACTGCGTCTTCCCTGCAATTATGTTCTGCTCTTCCCTGCCTTAACAAAATTTGTAAAATTATAAATAAAGTAATAATAACAAAGTTCCGTAAGTATTTACTCATTCATTCCATCACACAATCGTCCTCCTCCTCTTCTTTCAGCACAACTACCTAACACACGCTCTCTCTCTCTCTCTCTCTCCTCGGTTTTTGGAAATCTGTTCGGTTCTTTCCCTGCGGTTCTCGCGGTTCGGTTATTGATCAGGAATCTCTAGGGTTTTGGATCTGGTTTTGCCCGCTCTTCTTCATTGCCGATGCTACGAAATGGTTACGTCGCTGTGAGGTACGGATAAGAACTTCGTGGGTATTGTTGTTGTTGTTTTTTTTTTTTTTTTATGTGAATAGCTGAGTTTTTTAGTTTCGTTTTTATTTTTGTTGTTTGAGTGAGAAGTTTGGAGAAACTCATGAACACTGTGGAGAATTGATTTGAGTTGTTCGAAAGAAGATTAAAAGACGAGCTTGTTTTGTGTGAAAGAGAGATTAGAGATTAGATGAGTAGTCCTGCTTTGGTTGGTGGCACAGATTTTGAATTGTAGTAATACTGAAGTTTGGAGAATTATAAATTGATGTAATAGAATTTCATAAGTTTGAATAACTTTTGAGCTTTTTTGTTTATTAGAAATAAAATTCAAGAGAATAATTGAATGTAGCTAATCATATAAAGTGTAAGGTATGCTTTAATTGTATTTCTTAAAATCATAAAAATAATAATATAGGATGTGTTAGTGAATTTTCGTTCTCTTTTTCGTCATTGTTGGTTACTGTTTTTATAATTGTATTAGTTTAGATCAAGGGAGAGCGACGTTGAAAAGTTATGATTAGCTGAAAAGAATTGGAGATAAAAGGCATGAATAGTATAGTATAGTATAGTATTAGCTAACTGCTGGCTATATGCTATTTGTTTGTGAATTTGGATTTGTTTTTTGTGAATTTTGAATTTGTCTTCTATTGGGGGAGTGTATTTTATTGTCATATATTTTCACGGTTTGCACGGTCAACTCAGGTTAATTGATCTTGCTGGTATGTCATCGTGGAGGAAAATTATTTTGATAACAAATAAAAGTTTGAGGCATGTTTGCCTGTATGAATTTTCTTTAGCTAGAATCTTCAGTTTTCTAGAATTATGTACTCTCGCCAACTTCCACATGTTATGGAGCATGGTTAACATTTTGGTTTTGTAAGGTGTGTGGTATATTGTGAGTTTAAAGTGTAAATAACTTGATTTTTTAATTTCTTATTCTAAAAGTGCTAACTACAACCCTTATGACAGTGAGAAATTATTGACTAATTTGATTAATGCAACTCAATTATTTTCCCGTTAGTAATTATTTTGTTTACAATGCTTTTCATGATGTTGCTTTCACTGTGGTGCTTTGGCACCAGATTATGGTATTATCATCTTAAAGCCTGTTTTTGATACATGCCAGATATTCTTGCTTCTGAATTCAAGAGGAAACAACACCAGGTTTGGGTAGTTGTTAGTTGGTGAAGGTTCAGCTTTAGTCATGCCTTCTCTTCAACTTTTGCCTCTAACTGAGCATGGCCGGAGTATTCTATCTTCGAGAAGGTATCAACTGTTCTATCCTATCCACTTTTATAGGATAATCTGTTGATCTCTACTGTTATGTATTCAATTTAAATCCTGATAACTCTCTTTAACAAATGAACCTGTTTAATTTGTATGGTCCTACAGGAAAACTCTACTGCTTGCCAGTGGTATCTTAGTTGCTGGTGGGACTGCCACATATCTGAAATCTCGATTTAGCGGTAAAAAGCCCGACTCTTTTGGCCAGTGTAATGGGCTTGGAGATGCTAAAGAAAATTCAGACAAAGCGGTTATGAATAGTGGTAATGTGAAGAAAACGTTGCCAAAGAAAGGAGGATTGAAGTCTCTTCAGGTTTTAGCAGCAATTCTACTATCTGAGATGGGCAAAATGGGTGCAAGGGACCTTTTGGCATTAGTGGGCATAGTGGTAAGTCTTTGGATAAATGCTGTTTGTTCAGTGCTTTTCTTTTTGTACTCGACCATGTACATGCTTAATACCATAAAAGGGTGAAAGTTGAGCAGTGGCAGTTAATAAGGGAGTGATGTTGGAGAACTATCAAAATAGAAATATGACTTTCTAAAATGTAGAGTTACATAGAAATTAGAGATAACATTTTTCTCATGGCTCAACTGAATGCCTCTAGTTTTTAATGAAAAAAACAAAAAATTGATGTAAGATACTAAAAATGAAATAACTTGATTATGGAGATGATTGATTCTGGTGTTTCCTTGCCATGGTATCAAGGGCCTTCGCCCAAGGCTCATTTCTTTGCAAACTTCACGAATGTAGCTGTCACACAAAGAGAAGAAAATTGTATTTAGACCAAGATATGGTTGATCATTGAAAAGGGAAAAGGAAAGGAAATAATAGTCCATAAATTACATAGAAGTCATAGTTGACTATATCCTGGATTTTGTATTATGAATTCTTTTATTTGATCAAAATACCGACATGTTCTATTTAATTATTGCTATTTCCACCCGGTGGTTTTACAAAAGCACTCTTTGTTCTTGTTTTTGAAAACATTTTTTTTTAATTAAGTCTTAAGACATGGAGGTTTGGAATAGAACATAGAAAATCATAGTTAAAATACATATCTTGGGGCTTTTTAATTTGCTTCTTTTCTTGGTATGAGTCTGACAAGTGTCTTTGGTTGTATAACCTTTAAGGTTTGGCCAGTTAAGGAATGTAGTTTTTGATTAACTAATTTGCTTGCACTCGTGCGCTCACTATTTCATTTAGCTTCACTTTGGTATAGAGAGAGTTAGATACGGTAAATGAATAAGTGTTAGGGTTAAGGTAAATTCTATAATGTTTTAAATCATTCTCCATGTTACGCAGAACACTAGACTTTGAAGATAGAAGTGATTTGATTATACATTATGCAGGTGTTGAGAACTGCTTTGAGCAATAGATTAGCAAAAGTACAAGGATTTCTGTTCCGAGCAGCTTTTCTTCGACGAGTACCATTATTTTTCCAGTTGATATCTGAAAATATTTTATTGTGTTTCCTTCTGTCAACAATGCATTCTACTTCGAAGTATATTACTGGAACCTTAAGTCTGCGATTTAGAAAAATATTGACAAAACTCATCCATACCCGTTATTTTGAGGTAAGGTTTCTATTTCTGGTTGCTGGACTACTCTATCTAGTTTATAATGATTTCTCTCTTTTGTTTATTAGCCTTTTGTGTGTGTTTCAGAACATGGCATATTACAAAATCTCACATGTAGATGCCCGGATCACAAATCCTGAACAAAGAATTGCAAGTGATGTACCTAGATTCTGCTCGGAGTTGAGTGAACTTGTACAGGATGATTTGACTGCAGTTACTGATGGTCTGCTTTATACTTGGCGGCTGTGTTCTTATGCCAGCCCAAAATATGTTTTCTGGATACTGGTAAATCTCTGTTTAAGTCTTATCATATTAGTAGCGTTTGTTGATATTAACTATTTTTCTCTGCAACTAATTTCTTTCACAGCTGCTGATACTTTGTCTCTTAATATGATAACTGTCCAGTTTGTAGTTCTCCAACTTATTGCTTTCTATCTAGGCATATGTATTGGGTGCAGGGGCCATGATCAGAAAATTTTCTCCTGCTTTTGGGAAATTAATGTCCAAAGAACAACAATTGGAAGGGGAGTATCGACAACTTCATTCTCGGTTGAGGACCCATGCCGAAAGTATAGCATTTTATGGTGGAGAAAGCAGAGAAGAGTCTCACATTCAGCAGAAGTTTAAGACTCTGATCAGGCATATGCGTGTTGTCCTTCATGATCATTGGTGGTTTGGCATGATTCAAGATTTCTTATTGAAGTATCTTGGTGCGACAGTTGCTGTTGTTTTGATTATTGAACCCTTCTTTGCTGGAAATCTGAAACCTGACACTTCGACATTAGGACGAGCAAAGATGTTAAGCAATTTAAGATATCATACCAGCGTTATAATTTCATTGTTTCAGTCCCTGGGAACTCTTTCCATAAGTTCAAGACGGCTGAATCGTCTCAGGTATTGGTTTATTCATTACTTGCGACTTAAGAAGAAAATGAGATAGTGACTTTGTTTTTTCCTTGACAAAAGGAAAAAAGAGCTGGGATTGTAAATTTTATTAATCATTGTCATGCAGTATTACATTACTTATTGATAAATTTGTGTTATCTTCAGAAAACACAAGTCTTCTTTTTCTTTACTATTGTTGTTTACCATGCTTTCACCTTTCATTTCCTTGTGAAAACCTTTATAAGTATATCACCTTGTGGAAACATATAATTGAACTAGGTGAAAATTTCCAGATAAAAAGGATAAAGAGAGAGAATGAGTGCTAATGGGTGGTAAATTCAGATATGACAAGAGAATCATTGGAAATGAGCATGTTTTATACCTTCCTCTTGTTTATGTAACAGTTTCCTTTTCTTTTTCCTTTTTATTTTCCCCTTTCAGCGGGTATGCTGACCGCATTCATGAGCTAATGGTCATATCAAGGGAGCTAAGTATTGGGGATAAATCTCCACAAAAAAAGGGAACTAGCAATTACTTTAGCGAAGCCAATTACATTGAATTTTCTGGTGTTAAGGTATCTTGAAATATTTTGAAATAAAACTGTGTTGAAATCATTTTCATATCCCATATTCTTAAAAAGAATTTTCTTCTAGGTTGTTACCCCAACTGGCAATGTTTTGGTGGAGAATCTAACTCTTAAGGTTGAACCAGGATCCAATCTCTTGATTACAGGTAGTTCTTCTGAATAGATAGTATCTTAAAGGTGCTGAAAACGTGTTTTTCTTGGACTCATCTGTATATGTGGTCCTGACATGATTTTATTATCAATTTTTCCTGAAGGTCCAAATGGTAGTGGGAAGAGTTCTCTTTTCCGAGTTTTGGGAGGCCTTTGGCCCCTGGTTTCTGGCCACATTGCAAAACCCGGAGTCGGTTCTGATCTCAATAAGGAGATTTTCTATGTGCCACAAAGACCATATACAGCAGTTGGAACACTGCGTGACCAATTAATTTATCCACTTACCCCGGAGCAAGAGGTTGAACCACTAACGCATGGTGGAATGGTGGAGCTACTGAAAAATGTAAAAGTCCTTACCCTTTTTTCTTAGTGCTTAAAGACTAGATATTCAGTAATTTTATAGTGCTATCAAATTTCGTGCACTGTTTTTGACATAATTCTTGGTGGATATTTTGCTGTCAATATTTTTAGGTTGACCTCGAGTATCTATTAGACCGTTACCCGCCTGAAAAGGAGATTAATTGGGGTGATGAACTATCTCTGGGAGAGCAGCAAAGGTTGGGGATGGCCCGATTGTTCTACCATAAACCTAAATTTGCAATTCTTGATGAGTGCACAAGTGCCGTGACAACTGATATGGAGGAACGTTTTTGTGCTAAAGTTCGAGCGATGGGAACGTCATGCATAACCATATCACATCGTCCTGCACTAGTTGCATTTCATGATGTGGTGTTGTCATTAGATGGAGAAGGAGAATGGCGTGTACATTACAAAAGGTTGGATTTGTAAGTTCATTTAATCAGCTTTATTTGTGCCTATCACATGGATGGTGGATGCTTACTCATTAGACTTGCATGAACTATAGGGATGGTTCTTCGGTTGTAACCCAAGTGGGGGTTAATATGATTAAATCTTCTGAGACAGACCGCCAAAGCGATGCCATGGCAGTTGAACGAGCATTTGTTGCAGTGAAGGTCTTAAATTTTAAATTCTTTTGTCTTGTCATGATTTTTGTTATTGGACCAATTTTTGTTAATGTGAATGCTGTGGATGGTGTTTTATATAGGACTCTGCTTTCTCAAGTCCAAAGGCCCAATCATATGTATCAGAGGTGATAGCAGCGTCTCCTTTTGTGGATCATAATGTTCCATTGCCTGTATTTCCTCAACTCAAAAGTGATCCAAGGATACTGCGATTGAGAGTGGCTGCCATGTTCAAAGTATTGGTGAGTTTCGTTAGTTTGATGGGAGATTCTGCAAGCACTTCCCATCTTTTTACTGCCTGAATAGGATGATTGAATAAAACAGAGCATATACACTCAACACTTTACCCCTTACCAGCTTGATTTTTGATGTCATGGAGTCTGCGTTCTTGGAGTCTATGTCTATGCGCATGACTGTGTGTAAACCTATCTGTTTTGACATGGCAAAAAGTGTCAATAGTTTAATAAATCCAGTGATGGACTTAAAGTTTGGCCCTTTTAAATTTTCATTATTGTTGTCTTCCTTGCCTAAGGGTGCAATATTTGAATGGGGTATGCTTACATGTTTTGTCATTAATGACTACGAGTTTCACATAGATCTTCCATGGACATTTTTTCTATTTGTTTTTTAGGTACCTACAGTATTCGATAAACAAGGAGCACAACTACTTGCTGTTGCTTTTCTTGTTGTCTCAAGAACATGGATCTCAGATCGGATTGCCTCATTGAATGGTATTCAAAATATATAGTCTTTTATATGCATTTAATATCTGTGAGATTACATTCTTGTTAATCAAATGCATTTATTCTCACAGGAACTACTGTTAAGTATGTTTTGGAGCAGGATAAGACGTCCTTTGTTCGATTAATTGGTGTTAGCGTTCTTCAAAGTGCTGCATCTTCTTTCATTGCGCCTTCATTAAGGTACTTTTAATGTTCAATAGAATCAATCTTGCTCAGATACTTGAGTGTTGATTCAGGTGTTAAGTTGCTAGTGAGTAGTTTTGTTTTTTCCTCTTCTTTCCTAAGTTGTTGGGAAAGCTAAAGTTTGGGATTTTAGAATATCTATCATGTATAGTGAGCATCCTCGTAGAAGTATGAGAAGGTTATTGAGAACTCCCTTCCGATTGAAATGATTGAAAAAGGGACTAGATAAGTGACAGTGCCAGGCTGAAAGAAAATTGCAATTATACTGCAAATACTATGACCACCATAGTAAATAGTATATGTTTTTGGCTAAAGTATGCATTGGGAGGTCAAGGAGAAGGTTTTTGATATATTTATTGTTTTACAGGCACTTGACTGCCAGACTGGCCCTCGGATGGAGGATTCGTATGACTCAGCATTTACTCAAGAACTATTTGAGAAAGAATGCATTTTACAAGGTAACCAGATCGAGTCTGAAGTAAGCTATGCTCTTGTACATGAAGGGCATTGTGTAGAACGAATTAACTATTGCCATTTTTGCCCTGAAATTGATATTGTGTTGGTAACGCTAGTGAAATACTCATACTGCATTTCGAATATTTATGAAACTTTATGTGGAGGAATAGATCAGAAAAAATTAGAAGCTACTTTTTCTCTCTCAATAGTTGAGTCAGAGCAAGCAATTGCTAAACTTCTATTGAATGCATATTTTTTAAGGTTTTCAACATGTCAAGCAAAAGCATTGATGCAGATCAGCGAATAACTCATGATCTGGAAAAGTTAACCTCTGATCTGTCAGGATTGGTTACTGGTATGGTGAAGCCATCTGTTGACATTATATGGTGAGTGCTTGTGTTGAATTTAAATCGATTTCTTACCATATGAGAACCACTATATTGTTTAGTAGGACTTAATGATTATTCTCACTATTCTTGCAATTTAAAGGTTCACCTGGAGAATGAAGCTGTTGACTGGTCGGAGAGGAGTTGCCATACTGTATGTCTATATGTTACTTGGTCTGGGTTTTCTAAGGACTGTTACTCCTGAATTTGGTGATTTGACAAGTAGAGAACAACAACTTGAAGGAACCTTTAGGTAATTTCATTTTCATTTCTGCTTTCTGTGTTGCCAATACAGAGTGTTGAGTTTGTATGCATGCGTGCTCGCACATATGAATGGATATTCAAGAACATATGTATGTATGCATTTAATGCTGTCTGTTTCTATGAACGTCAAATTAACTTCTCATATTGTGCCTGAATTAGGTTCATGCATGAAAGACTGCGTACCCATGCTGAATCTGTTGCTTTCTTTGGAGGTGGTGCTCGAGAAAAGGCTGTAAGATACTTCAATCTTTGGCCATGTGTCTTGTCTATCTAGGTGGATGCAACTGGTTCTGTTAATCACTTAATACTTTTGGAGAGATGAACGTTCAATTTTGAAATAAGCACAGGTGTTGGGCTTAAAATTTCAGTGGAAAAGTAGACTAAATAGTGAAGGCTGTAATTGGTACTGTTGTAGATTTTCTTAAATAAAAGTGGAATGACACCCTACAAATCCAATTGGTGTATTGCTAGAGGAAATAATAATGCTACTTGTAGTTAGCGAGAGCTTGTCTCTAGAGTTTCTCATGCGATTCATGGCCCATTATGGCTGACCTTTTCTTGCCTAATATACTGCTGGTCATAGTTTCTGAACCCTTGATAACTTTGCATCTATTGTATATTGGCAGATGATTGAATCAAGATTCAGGGAGCTTCTTGACCACTCTTTGTTGCTTTTAAAGAAGAAATGGCTATTTGGTGTACTGGATGATTTTGTAACAAAGCAACTCCCTCACAATGTGACTTGGGGATTGAGCTTGTTATATGCCATGGAACACCAGGGTGATCGGGCTCTGACTTCCACTCAGGGTGAGATTAATGACAATAATCTGGTTCTCTGTTTTAATTCTCTCCTCCCTCCGATCTCTCTCTAATGCTCATTTTATTGCAATATTTCAGGTGAGCTGGCACATGCCTTGCGGTTCCTAGCATCTGTTGTGTCTCAAAGCTTCTTAGCCTTTGGTGACATTCTTGAATTGCATAGAAAGTTCCTTGAGCTGTCTGGCAGTGTCAATCGAATTTTTGAGCTTGAAGAGCTTCTAGATGCTGCTCAATGCGGTACATCTTTCTGTATTCGCTCTGAATTACCTCATGGACAGTTCATGTTTATAATGTAGCTTTGCTTTCTCCAAATTAACAAATGACCTAAAAGTTCACGTACCATAAAATTTCTAATTAAAGGTCATATCTTCACTCTTTTCTTTTATTCAGAATTTTGCTTTAAAGTTCCTTGTTCTACTGTTGAGCCCTACAATTTTCCTTTAAAGTATCAATCATTGAATTTTTCATCTCTCTCTTTTTTCATTTTGATTTTGATGATAAACTACCGTGATACATATTAATAGAAAAAGGGATATAGTTCTATTTTATCTGCATTCTTTTGCTTGAAATGTGTTCCATGCCAAAAATTCCATCTATGAATGTGCTGTTTGTGTTCATTAATTAATTTCCGCTTGTCTCATCTTTCCTGAATTCCTAATGATCACCTTGTAATAAACAGACCAGTCAGTTTGAGCAATTTTTTATGTTTTGGTTGGTTTTCGTATGATTGAGATATTCAAGTTATACACTTGGGCTAAAGGTGTTGTATGTCATCCAGGGGATGATGGGATCAGTAGTCAGTCTCAACAGAACGGGAGTAATTCTTATTCTGAAGATGCTATTTCCTTTTCCAAGTTGGATATTATTACCCCAGCACAGAAACTGTTGGCTCGGCAGTTTACATGTGACATAGTACCAGGGAAAAGCTTGCTTGTTACTGGTTAGTCAACTAATTTTCTTTCCTTTTTTCTTTTTCAGAATATAAATAATGTTTGTTGTGTTATTTTTCATACAATATTACATCTGACATGCATGCAACTTTTTCAGGTCCTAATGGGAGTGGGAAAAGTTCCGTTTTCAGGGTCCTTAGAGGTCTTTGGCCTGTTGTAAGCGGAAACCTTTCGAAACCATCCCAGCGTATTGATGAAGAGGCTGGATCAGGTTGCGGAATCTTCTACGTTCCTCAGCGACCGTATACATGCTTAGGAACCTTGAGAGATCAAATTATTTATCCTCTTTCTCACGAGGAAGCAGAGCTGAGGGCTTTAAAGCTCTATGGAAAAGGTAAATTGTGTGCATAAATTGCAATTGTTTTTATGGGTGCTAGTATAACATTGTGTACAATGTACTTGTTCAGTTTTTCATTAGTCTTTTTCTTTTCATTCCATGGATTACAATTGTGCTGAACTTCCAGGTGCAAAATCAGTTGACACCACAAACATCCTGGACTTGTACTTGAAAACCATTTTAGAGAATGTTCGATTAAGTTATTTGTTGGAAAGGGATGAAGTTGGTTGGGAAGCTAATCTAAATTGGGAAGACACGCTCTCTCTTGGGGAACAGCAGAGATTGGGCATGGTGAGTGATCTGGCAACTGCCAACCTTGTTCGATCAATAAAAATTTCAGAACTAGACTGGCATATTTATTACTGTCTGACATTATTTTTTCTTTTCCTACAAGGCACGTTTATTCTTTCACAAGCCTAGGTTTGGAATCCTTGACGAATGCACCAAGTATGAGACAAAACCCTACCCCTTTTTTTTTCTTCCTTATCTCTTAAGAATTTGTTTCGCAATTGTCTAATGTTAAATTGGTTTTCTGGTTATTATCTTAATTGGCAGTGCCACGAGTGTCGATGTTGAGGAACAACTTTACAGGCTTGCAAAGGAAATGGGCATCACATTTGTTACCTCCTCACAAGTAAGTAATGCTGTATCCATGTTATGGCTCGTTTGAGGTGTCGGGGCTTTTATTCCCCAGTTGCTGTAAAATAGAATCGCTGGATGTCAGAGTAAAAGTTCGGTGTCTGTTTGCTTGTGGAGTGAAGTCAGATTAATTTTAGAAGCATAAGTTAGAAATTTTTTATTAAACACTTTAGCTGTCATGTTTTCAACATCATACATATGTTGGGCCAACTATTTTTAACTCTTTACTTTTTCTTTTTAATCTCAGCGGCCTGCACTAATTCCTTTCCATTCACTGGAATTACGGCTTATTGATGGTGAGGGTCAGTGGGAGCTCCGCACAATTAGTCAATAAGTGTACCCTATCATCCGCAGCTAATTATCCTTATGGAAAGATGTTATCGGTTCCTAAACATGACAATGGAGCCGGAGGGGGCAAGCCAGAGTTAAATTTTCCCATCCGATAAAATTGATTAACTAAATCATATATGGCATTTCGTGCTTTATCTCACTCGATGATACAGGAGTAGCATTGAAAGGTATCAGTGTAGCCAACTTTGGCTTTACCTTTTCAATAGAATTAATGTTATTTCATTTGATCAATTAATACTGCAAGCTGTAGTTATTTTTGTTCAAATGCATTATGAGTAGGGGCCAAAAGGAAAAGCCAGTTTAGGGATAGTAGTGTCATAATTTTATGTAGTATAAAGAAATCCACACTATGTATAGTTTTTTTATTT
>JAXCLQ010000924.1:5014-16127 GCA_035584115.1 Cedrela odorata
AAAAATAAAAATAAAAATAAAAATAAAAATAAAAATAAAAATAAATCAATTATTGTCGCTAGCGGTATTGGATCAGGTTCTCACCAGTGTAAACGAACTTTAAATTTTCCAATGCACATCGTGGGATTATTTTGAACAAAAGAGCGTTGATAGAGGCCTAGAAGAGAGAAAGGCCACCACTGTCCACACTATTGCAGTGCACCACCATCACTGTCAGGGTTATAGCCAAGCCAAGCCCCAAAAAAATTAAATTAGAAAATAATTTTTTATTTGAATATTAATGAATGGATCCTACTTTGCGGTAAAATTAAAATAATAAATAAGAATATAATTTTATTATTTTTAAGTTAAAATCAATACGGTGTACTTATGTAACACTCGCGATTTCTTTTGTAAAATTTGTTTATTAGAGGATTGAGTGTTAGAATTTTAAGAAATGATGTAAAGTAATTATATAAAGGTATTTTTGTAAACTTGAAAAATGTAATAGCTATGAAGGGTAGAATTGAAATTTTATTATTAATATGGTCATTTTTAAAATTTTATATTATAGATTAAAATAACATTAAGTGAGCTAACAATATAAGATATATATATATATATATATATACATTTTAAGCCTAATCCAATTAATTATACCTAAACCCAATTTCATAAGCCCAAAACTAAGCTTAAATATATATACATATATATAATAAAGTAGGCTCAAGCCCAAGCCAAGTTTAAATATATATATATATATAATAAAGTAAAATAAATAAGTGAATAAAATATTAGTTTTTGTCAAAATTCTCTACACAATCTTAACTATCCATTTCACTTAATCTAAACCATCTATTTGGCACAATTTTAAGCATGTTTTGTAAGTTGGATAAGGATAAATATAAAGGCTAAGTTAAGAAAAATTGGGTGGCAAAAGGAGGGTCATAGGATTGATTGAATTCATCCAAACCATTGAATTGATTGAATTTATCCAAGTCATCCATATGTTTTAATTAATTAAATTAATTAATATTTAATATTAGTTAGTAGAAAATGAGGTGGCTAAATGTGGAGTATTGGATTTGTTGAATGTCTAATTGTAGTAAGAAATTAGATATGGACAAATTAATATTATTAGTGCTAAATTGTAGTAGAAAATTAGAGAGGAATAAAATTGATATATTAATTTTGAATTGAAAATTGGAAATTAGAAATGATATTGTATTAATGTATATAGTAATTTAAATGAGTAGAATTGGTGGTTGTTATAATTGTTATTAACATATGTAGGTTATGTTTATAATAGTTGTAATACTTATATTATTAATATGAATTTGTAGTTAAAAAAATTAGGATGCTTAGCACATTAACAAAATTGGATGAGTTTTATTGGGAATTATGATATTAATATTAAATTATAGGTGAGAAATTAAATATAAATAATATATAATAAGTGTTTATGATAGCTTAAATTGTTATGTGTGGATTTGAAATGGGAAATTGTTGAAGTGAAATTGAATATCAGCGATTTTCGGTAAGCTGAGTTTGTATGTAATGATTGAGAGTGTGTAATGCCCTATTTTGTGATGATTTTATTAAGATATCAAGAGGTGTAAATTTTGAAAAATTTGGAAAATGAGTAATGTTAGTGTGTCGGAAAAAAAATTGGCAGAAAACGATGATATTGACTAGTTTCGAAAATTTTACAACAAAAGTGTTTTTTTTGAAAATTGTTGTAATACACATATTTATGTATATATATGTAAAGTTATATATAAAATAATGAAATGAAGTGAATATGATGATAAATATATTGTAGGAATTCATTAAGTGCTGAGCTTTGGGAAATGTGAATGTCGTAGAAATGTAGCAGCGAGTATAAGTGCATAATTGAAATAGATTGTATTAATTTGATTTTAGGTACGCAATATTAATCTAAGAACATATTCGAGGAAAGCGAGAACCGAAGTATGTAGATCATGCATGTATTTTTATGTTTTGATAATATGCGATATTCGAAGTTATGATGAAAAAAATATAATTTTAATGTTTGGTATGCCAATGTAATTTTGTGAAATGGCTATTGAAAAGCATTTATAAAATGAATATGAAATGTTGTCGATGTGTGAAATATTTGAATAAAGCGTATTTTATGGCTTAGTAATTAGTTATGTTATTGTGACGTAACCGAGTTTTGTGTTAAATGCGAGGCTTGTAAGCTAGTAAGAATTCTGTTTAACGCATCGTCCACGTTTATGTTATATGGATATTAAAATAACCGTTATATACGGAAAACGTTATTACGTTCTAAATCCAAGTCACCGTAAGTACATGTGACACTAACTGACTAAGCTGTTCTGAATGTGTTTTCTTTATGAATAAATTCTATGTGATTGAAAAAGTTTGAAAATGCATTGATTGTTTAAAAATTGATATTTTGTACTGCATCGACATATAAAAATTTGCATGATTTGCTTACCGAGATTGTATTTCACTCTTTATTGAAAAATTTTATTTTTTAGATAATAGCATATTAAGGTGACAAAGTACGCGAGCAAGGGTTACTAGGCGTGTTTGATGTTTTTGGATATTTGTAAATTTGTAGAATAACTAAGTGATAGGGAGTGTAATATGTATAGACTTGTATGCATAAGAATGTTTGTTAATTGAACTATGTAGGATTTGTGTAATAAAAGTAATGTATTGTATATTAAATGTAAAAATGGTATTTAAAATTAAATATAGAAAATGGGTGTGACAATTGAGTGGTATCAGAGTTTCGGTTAGGATTTTGTAAACTTTAAGTTGATTAAGAAGCGCAGGAAAAATATATACATATATATATATATATGTAATAGTAATATAATAATAAATATTTGATAATTATTGTTTAATTGAGTATAATTGGGAATATTTTATGGGATCTAACCTTGATTCATTTTGGATGTAGATTGTTAGGACTAAGTATGACCTATTAACGTGTGTTGACAGAGGAGAACAATATGCTTTAGAGGGTATTCTTGTGAAAGGCTTGAAGAAACTTTGGGCGGACAGGAATAGAGCGAGAGCGAGTTATTATAGAGAGTATCGAGGAAGAAACATGTGGTTTTCAGACACTGATATTGGTTCGGATGTTTCTGAGGAAGTTAAGAATGATGTACTTAAAGGCATAAAGGTTAAAAACAAGGGAGTGAATAAGAATAAACTTGTGGTCCAGTGTATATACTGGATAGAGAGGTATAATAATGTTTTTAGAATCACAAAAAGTTGGGCAAGAAGGGTGTATCGTAGCTCACAGTGCGAGACTAGTGAGAGAAGATCGGTAACATTAGAACCTTTTCCCTCCAAAATAGAAACGCCTTTTGAACCGCTGAAGATAGTGAGGGATCAAAATAATTGGTGGAGTGTTGGGACTAGACCTACTAGGATGTTTTATTTGTAGTATTGTATATGTACTATAATCTTTTTGTAGTTATGACTTTGGTTATTGGGTTGTTCTTTTTGTTGTACATTTTATGTAGCTACCCTTTTAAAAAGATTGTAAATTTTTATAGTTAATGTAAGAATGATTTTGTTATATTTTGATACAATAATATATGGCATGTTATTGTACTATAACTTTGCATTGAAGAATTGTTGGATTATTTTATATTTATTCCTTAGTGGAGTATGGATTAATAAAGAAGATTCTAATGTATTATTGTATCCCTTAAATATTAATGACTTATATATATCTAATGTAGTTATTATAATATAGGAAAATGTCTCTTAGAGAAAAATCAAAAGCTACTGCACGAGTTCAAAGGCCCCTTAGAATGTTAATAAAGTGGGGAAGCCTGCAAGGGATACTGAAGATGAAAATCCTATCATTAACATGATGATGAGGATGATAAAACAACAAAATAAATTGATTGAGGGTATTGCTCGAAACAGTGGTGCCCTAAGAAGTGAAGGGAGTGGGAACCGACTTATTGGCGAGAGTATAATAATAGGGTAGTGACTTTGAAGCAATTTAAGAAGTTAGATCCGTCGATATTTAGAGGGAGCACAAATCCAATGGTGGCGGAAGCATGAATTAGCAAATGGAGAAAATATTTATTGCTTTCGGTTGTAGTGAGTAGCAAAAAGTGATTTTTCCTTCGTTTTTATTACAAGGATAAGCATATCATTAGTGGGAGTCCAAATCTAGACTGTTGAGAACTCGGTAGAATGGGAGTCCAATTACATGAGAGTTATTTGAGGAAGCTTTCTTGGAGAAGTATTTTCCACAACAAGTTAGAGATAATATGAAGGTGAACTTCCTAAAACTGGTGAAGGGAAATAAATCAGTAATGGAATATGAGGCAGAATTTACAGCTTTATCTCGATTTGCTATAACTTTAGTTACAAATGAGCAAAGCAAATGTAGGCATTTCCTAGAAGGGTTGCGTCTAACAATCAAGTCGTGGTTGTCTATTTTGAAACTAAAAGTGTATGTAGATTTGGTGGACCGAGTAATTATTGCAAAAAGGGATTTGGCGGAGTCTCAAAAAGCTCGAGAATAGTACATTAGGAAGAAAGAGGAAGTGAGGCAAGGGGGCAGTAGTAGCAGAACACAAAGACCTCCATTTTAACAGGGTAGTAGAAAACATGTTCTGCAAGGAGTTAACCTTAGAGATATGGGCAGTAACAGGCAAGTAATGCAAAGGATGCATACTCCCTGTGAATCATATAGGAAATTCTATCTTGGAATTTGCCATCGAGTGTCGGGGAGCTTGCTTTGGTTGAGGGAAGCAAGGGCATACAATAAAAGACTGTCCGAATAGGCGGGTGGATATTAAAAATAGTGGAGTAGAAAACAAGAACAAGAAGCAGAAGGTATCAGGACGTGTGTATACTCTCACCAAGCAAGATACACAAGCGTCGAACGAAGTGGTAACAAGTACATTGACTCTTTTTAATAAAGAAGCTAAAGTATTATTTAATCCTGGTGTTACCCATTCTTTTGTGTCGTATATATTTGATTATTTTTCTAATAAATCTCATAAATCTTTGAAATATGTGATGTCTGTAGCTACACCTATGGGTGAAAGTATGATGATACAACAGGTTTATAAAGCCTGTAAAATTAATATGGGAGAGCGGGAATTTATTGTAGATTTATTTCCCCTTTAGATTTATGATTTTGATGTTATTTTAGGAGTGGATTGGTTAGCTGCCTATCATGCAGTTGTAAACTATTTTACTAAGGAAGTGGTGTTTAACATTCTGAGTCAACCAGAATTTAGTTTTAGGGGAAGATCAATGGTAAGTCAAAGGTTGATAAATGCAATTAAGGCCAAAACGTTATTAGAAAAAGGTGTGAAGGTTTCTTAGTTTATGTGGTTAAGAGGGTGAGACTGAAATGTGTGTGGAGGATATTCCTGTAGTCTTAGAGTTTCAAGACGAGTTTCCAGAGGATTTGCCTAGGCTACCTCCTGAAAGAGAGATTGAGTTTGGTATTGAGTTGGCACCGAGTACGTCGCCCATTTCTATAGCACCTTATAGAATGACGCATCTGGAGTTAAAAGAATTAAAGAGTCAACTGTAGAAATTATTAGATAAAGGTTTTATACGCCTTAGTATTTCAACTTGAGGTACTCCGATGTTGTTTGTCAAAAAGAAAGATGGCACCCTAAGATCGATAATTTATTTGACCAGTTGCAGGGAGCTAATATATTTTTCAAAATTGATTTGAGGTCAGGATATTACTATATTAAAGTTAAGAATGAGAATGTATCAAAGACTGCTTTTCGTACTCGGTATGAACATTATGAATTTTTTGTGATGCATTTTGGATAAACAAATGCCTCTGTAGTCTTTATAAATTTAATGAATATGGTGTTTCAGCTATACTTGGATTAATTTGTGATTATATTTATTGATGATATATTGGTGTATTTGAAGAGTGATGAGAATCATAAGGAACATTTGAGTATAGTACTTCAAACACTTAGGGAGAAGAAATTGCGTACTAAATTTAAAAAGTGTGAATTCTGACAGAAACAAGTAGTGTTTTTTAGACATGTTGTAATTAAGGATAGGATATCTGTTGATCTGGCTAAAATTTAAGCAATAATTAATTGGGAGAGACCATCAACGGTCACGGAAGTAAGGAGTTTCTTGGGTTTAATGGGATATTACTAAGATTTGTGGAGGGTTTCGCTAAGTTGGCTTCACCTTTGACAAAGCTAACTCGAAAAGATACAAAATTTGCATAGAATGAGGAATGTGAAATAAGTTTCCAAGAGCTTAAGAATCGTTTGGTGACAGCACTGATTCTAACAATTTCATCTAAGGGTGGAGGATTTGTGATATATAGTGATGCCTCAAGGAAAGATCTAGGTTGTGTATTGATGCAACACAGGAAGGTTATAGCTTATACTTCCAGGCAACTTAAGGATAACGAACAGAACTATCCTACTTATGTTTTAGAACTGGCAGCAATTGTTTTTACCTTAAAGATTTTGAGGATTTATTTGTATGGAGAAACCTGCCAAATTTTTATAGACCATAAAAGTTTGAGGTAGCTATTTACTGAGAAAGAGTTGAATTTGAGGCAAAAGAGATGATTGGAATTAGTGAAAGACTACGATTGTACAATTAATTATCATCTTAGGAAAGTAAATGTAGTGGTTAATGCTTTGAGTTGAAAATCTTCGAGACAGTTAGTCGCATTTATAATCATTCAAAGGCAGATTTCATTAGACCTTAATAGGAATCAAATTGAAGTAGTAAGGAAGGCTGATAACTCATATATGGCTCATTTGACAGTGCAACCAACCTTGATCCAAAGAATTAAAGATGCTCAAAAAGCAGATTAGTATTTTAATAAGGTTTCGGAGGAAGTTCGAGGAGGTGGAAGAAGGGGGTTCGAAATAGCTGAGGATGGGGCATTGTATTTTAATGACAGACTTTGTGTACCTAGAGATGATGGCCTATAGCAGGAAATTCTGAATGAATCTCATAATTCTCAGTATACTATTCATCCTGGTAGCACAAAGATGTGTAGAGATCTTCGCCCCAAATTTTGGTTGCCCAAGATGAAACTTGATGTTGCACGATTTGTGAAGTATTGTTTGACTTGTCAACAAATTAAAATAGAACATCAAAGACTATCAGGTTTGTTAATGTCGTTGATGGTGCCAAAATGAAAATGGGAACGCATAGCTATGAATTTTGTTGTGGATTACCAAGGACTCCTACGGGTTACAATGCCATATGGGTAATTGTAGATAGTTTGACAAAATCGGCATACTTCCTTCCTGTGCATACCACTTATTCGATAGATATGTATGCACAATTATATATTAAAGAAATTGTTAGATTGCAAGAGGTGCCTATTTCCATTGTTTCGGATAGAGATCCACGATTTACCTCTAAGTTTTGGAAGAGTTTACATATGGCTATGGGTACCAAATTAAACTTTAGTACGGCTTTTCACCCATAAACTAACGGACAATCGGAGAGAATTATTCAGATTCTAAAAGATATGTTGTGAGCATGCATATTTAAATCCTAACCATCCATTTACTTTAATCTAAACCATCCACTTGGCACAATTTTAATCATGTTTTGTAAGTTGGATAAGGATGAATATAAAAGCTAAGTTAGTGGAAAATTGAGTGACAAAAGGAGGGCTATTGGATTGATTGAATTCATTTAGGCCATTGGATTGATTAAATTCATCCAAACCATTCATATGTTTTAATTAATTAAATTAAATTAATATTTGATGTTAGTTAGTGGAAAATGAGGTGGCTACATGTGGTGCATTGGATTGGTTGAATGAATCCTAGCCCTCCATGTGTTTAATGAGTAAAATATTAGCTTTTAACTTTTCAAAATTGAAATGTGAAAAAGACATTTACGAGAGAGAAGAGAAAGCAAATTAGAGAAGTGAAGAAAGGAAGGAAGGAAATGAAAAGGGGAGAAAAAAAAGGAAGAGAAAAATGATTAGTGAGTTTTGATTTTTCCATTTGAGATTTAATTAATATGTACCTATAATAATAGTGGAATTTATATTATCATATGACATTAGGAAATTTGAAATGAATATTTTTATTATCATGTTGTTGTAATTGTGTAAATTAGTGGAAGTTTTATTAGCATGTGATTATAATGGTGAAATTGGTGGAAGTTTAATTATCATATTGTGATAATGGTGGAAATTTGTAGAAATTAGAACATGTGTATGTCATGAGTATAATTGTAGTAGGAATTAAAGATGAGCAAATTCATGTTTTAATATCTAATTGTAGTAGAAAATTAAATATTGATAAATTAATATTATTAGTGTTAAATGGTAGTAGGAAATTATAGAGGAATAAAATTGATATATTAATGTTAAATTGAAATTTGAAAATTGGAAATAGTATTGTATTAATGTATATAGTAAATTAAATGAGTAGAATTGATAGTTGTTGTAATTGTTATTAACATATATAGGTTATGTTTATAATTCTTATAACACTTATGTTATTAATATGAACTTGTAGTTAAAAAATTAGGATGTTTAGCACATTAACAAAATTAGATGAGTTTTATTGGAAATTATGATATTAATGTTAAATTGTAAGTGAGAAATTAAATATAAATAATATATAATAAGTGTTTATGATAGCTTAAATTGTTATGTGTGGATTTGAAATGGGGAATTGTAGAAATGAAACTGAATTTCGGCAATTTTCGATAAGCCGAGTTTATATGTAATGATTGGGAGTGTGTAATACCCTATTTTGTGAGGATTTTATTAAGATATCAATATATGTAAATTCTAAAAAATTTAAAAAATGAGTGATGTTGGTATGTTGGAAAAAGAATTAGCGGAAAACAACGATATTAACTAGTTTCAAAAATTTTACGCTAAAAATGTTTTTCTAAAAATTGTTGTAATACACACACACATATATATATATATATATATATGTAAAGGTATATATAAAATAATGGAATGAAGTGAATATAATGATAAATGTATTGTAGGAATTCATTAAGTGTTGAGTTTGGAGAAATGTAGATGTCGTAGGAGTGTTGCAGTAAGTATAAATAAGTAACAGAAAGAGATTGTGTTAATTTGATTTTAGGTACGCAATATTAATCTAAAAACATATTCGGGGAAAGCGAGAACCGAAGTAAGTAGATCATGTATACATTTTAATGTTTTGATAATATGTAATATTCGATGTTATAATGAAAAAATATAATTTTAATGTTTGGTATGCCAATGTGATTTTATGAAATGGTTATTGGAAATGATTGTGAATTTAAATGTTATGTGTCGATATCGCATTTATAAAATGAATATGAAATGTTGTTGATGTGTGAAATATTTGAATAAAATGCATTTTATGGCTTAGTCATTATTTATGTTATTTTGATCTAGCCGAGTCTTGTGTTAAATGCGAGGTTTGTAGGCTAGTAAGAATTCTGTTTAACGCGAAGTGCGCGTTTCTATTATATGGATATAAAAATGACCATTATTTGCATAACACGTAATTACGTTTTGAATTCAGGTCACTGTGAGTACAGGTGACACTAACTGAATAAGTTGTTCTAAATGTGTTTACATTATGAATAAATTCTATGATTCTATGTGATTGAAAAAGTTTAAAAATGCATTGATTGTTTAAAATTGATATTCTTTACTGCATTGACATATAAAAATTTGCATGATTTACTTATTGAAATTTTATTTCACTATTTATTGAAAATTTTTATTTTTTAAATAATAGCACATTAAAGTGACAAAGTACGCGAGCGAGGGTTACTAGGCGTGTTTGATGTTTTTTAATATTTATAAATTTATAGAATAGCTAAGTGATAAGGAGTGTAATATATATAGATTTGTATGTATACGAATGTTTATTAATTGAACTATGTAAGATTTGTGTAATAAAAATAATACATTGTATATTAAATGTGAGAATAATTTTGATATTAGATGTAGAAAATGGATGTGACAGCTTATATCAACAATAGAACGGACTTGTTTTGCACTTGTCCCAGCTTGGCCCGTTTGTCAAGTCTACTCACCGTCATTTTGATGATGACTAGAAACAATGACGATAATGTTAGTCGTCATCCTCCATTAGTGAAATTTATTTTATTATTTTCATAATTTAAATTATAATTATAATTATATATCTAATAATATATAATTAAATCTTTTTTAAAGTATAATATAATGTAAACAAATATAATTTTTACATGTTTTATGTACTTCATAATTTAATATTGAAAATATAATAGTTATTTTATTAGTGCATCAAGGATAAAATAAAATAAAAAGTTATTTTCTTTTTATTTTCCAATGTAAAAACTTTAAAATATAACATTTACAGATAATAATATGTTTATATTTATTTTGTTATTTTGTTCGTGTATTAACAATAAAATATGAAGTATTGTTCTCTAATTCAACAATTAATTTTTATATTGATATTTATTTTGTTAGTGAGTATTATCATAATATAAATTTTTGATCAAATATTTAATTACATTATTACAATAATATTAAAAGTAAATTTTAAGAGATGAATATGTAGCATGAAGTCTACACTCAAGCAATAAAGTAAACATCCCCAACTTTCACTGGTTTCGAAGTGTCAATAACCAGCTAACAACGAAATTTTGATTATTCAAAAATAAAATAAAAATAAAAATGCGCACGTGAGATTTTTGAATTGACGTGGTTGTTGTTTGCGCGTGGGTAAGAAAAGGAGAAGAAGAAGTAGGGTCGGGGCAAGCATGACATGACCGGCCAGGAATTGCCCACGCACGTCAGAAAGAGACGATAAAAACGTCATTAGATTAGAATTAAGAGGATAGAAGAGAGCAGAAGGGAAGGGTAGCTTTCACCCACTCACATGACATCTCTGCGGCTGCCTACCATCTACCTACCATCTAGCACCAACCCATTTTCCATCACCCCCGCTTGGCTCACCAAACCCCAACACTCCCCCACCCCTTCCCACCTCAACTTTTATATTTTTACTTAATTATAAATTTTACGATAATTAAATAATTTAATAAATGTAAAATTTTAAATAAAAATTAATAATAATAATAATAATAATAATAATATTATTATTATTATTATTATTATTATTAT
>JAXCLQ010000924.1:30151-54868 GCA_035584115.1 Cedrela odorata
CTATTTAGAGCACAAAAAGGATGTTTATAGCATTTTTATTTAAAGTGAAACAGTTTCTCTCTTCATAGGTTTATTCCCTTTTATGCTTTAATTTTTTTTCTCTAGTTCTCTCATCCTCTATTGTGAGTGAAAAGTACCCATATTTTATTATATTGAAGATTTTGAAATCTAATATGGTTAAGAAGATTTGCATCCTCTTTTTTTAGTATGCATAGTTAGTCCCATTAAAGAATGGTAGCCTATTTGTGGACTACCTTTCAACTATTTATCCTAGGTTGTTGCTAGTGGCCATTTTAATCTATTCCTCTAGGTTGTAAATCCTATTTAACAGAGTTAGACTCTGATACCACTTGTTGTCCTAGTTAGCAATACCCAAGAAGGAGGTGAATTGGGTTATTTGAAAATTTAATGCTTAAAATGAATGTAATTACAAATGCAAGAGTAGAAAGAGAAAGATCGAAAACACAGGATTTATAATGGTTCAGCAAGATTAGCCTATGTTCACTCTCTCGGTTTTGGCTTACCACTGAGGTTTGATTATTTTCTTATTTCTATGGGTTAAGTGAAACCCAATAAAACTCCTTCTTATATGGTGAAGGGCAACCGTACACTATCTTTTTTTCGAGTGAAGAGAAACCCAATATAATCTTCGTTTAACCGGGTAAAGATGAATCTATAGTAATCAGAAATAGTTTCTTTTTGTTTCTTTACTCTCTAACTAGAGTAGATAATACAATAAGCTCACAATTTAATTTTCTCTCACATAAGAAAATACAAAGAATAATTACAATAGAGAGAGAAAGTATTTTCATGTCAGAAGATTAAAAGGAATGTTCAATGATTTGCCAAATGTGCTATGTTGTTCTTCTTATCTTGAAATCTTTTATTTATACTTATTCTTTTTGTGAAGACCCTTGTGTCTAACTGCTTCATTTGGCATAATTAATGTTCACGATAAATGCTGCCAAAGTTACCGTTGAGCTTTAAAAACGTTAGAAAGTATTAATCCATTTGGCTAAAGTATCGATTCGTTCATGCCAAATTTAAATCTGGACTTGTCTTCGATACCAAGTATCGATCCTTTCTTCTTCACGTATCAATCTAGTCAAGTTTATAAATAATTCTGAAGTCTCTGACTTGCAATGTATTGATCCATTCTACAGATGTATTAGTTCGGCTTGTAATTATTTTCGTACTCTCGGGTTTGCAATGTATTGACCTCTTCATCAGATGTATCGATTTGGTTCACTTTGTAATTATTTTTGAACTCTTGGATCTGCAGCATATTAATCTCTTTATCACACTAACTCTTAGGTCTACAACATATCGATTTTGTGGACTTTGGATATCGATTCTCTCTACATGTATAGATCCGAATACTCCATGTATCGATCTAATTTACTTGGTAAATATTTTCAAACTCTTAGACTTGTAAAGATATCAATCTCTTGAACTCTAAATATCGATCTTCTTCAAATGTATCGATCCATGAGGCCAAGGTATCGATCCGTTTTGTGAAAAGGTCAATCTTTTGATTCTAAGTATCAATCATGTTAAGTTTTAAAACACAATTCTCATAGAAAATTGTTTAGTCTGCTCATAAGTTTAATTACATACAATTTTCTTGAATATTAACACTTTCAAATGTATTTTATTATCCACAATTAAATTAACATTACAACACATTTGTTTATCATCGAAAACACAAGGTTACATGTCATGATATCATCAATTTTAAATCAACACTATTAACATGATATCATCACCCATGACAATTCTCATCATCCAAAAGCCCTTTTTAAAGGCAAAGGGGAATGGGAAAGAGAAAACCTTTTTTGTTAGGCCCCCTCCAATCTTACCACAGACCCAACAAAGGCCAAGCCTGCCAAGAAAAGAAGATATTTGAATATGTCCATAGGTGACAGCTCATGGAGTTCACTATACTTAAGGAATATTTAAAAGAAAAACGTACTCGGTATGAGCGTTTAATCCTCTCTCTCCTGATTGCTGAAAACGAAGGTTAAAAAGGATTGGTCTGAGAATGTCTCTCATTACACTCACTCTGACACGTATGAGTTGTTCAGCAAGCTCGCTCATCAAGTATAAAGTTTATGCCATCTTTTTCTTGTATCCTCCAATAAAAATTCTTACTCTCATCCACATAATACCCTCAACTCACCATTGTACTCGCCTTACACCGGAAGGGCTTAATCACTACTTTTGAGACAACAACAAAAAATTCCATTGTTGAATCCTAACTTAGAAGGCTAAAAACGATATAAAGTTTCTCAAAAAACACCTAAAAAAGACAAACACCAAGATGACAATGGTTGAGGTAAAACTAAACAAGGATAAAGCCAAATGGGATAAAAAGAAGCATCGTTTAGATGACACCATCATCAACTTGAAGGTTAACCTTAAAGCAATAACAATATCCACGAAGAATGCAATTAAGGAGGATATGACTGAGGCCTTTAAGAATTGCTTAGATTTATTCAAGTCAATTTATCCTACCATTGACTTCACATGGCTTAACCTCACATGACTGAGGATGCCTTGGGATATTCTTAAACTCGATCTCAGTAGTAGGAAAATCTCATCCATAAATAATCTCTGGTATTTTGTAAACCCAATCTCTATAGTAGAAAATTTTCATTTATGGGTACTTTTCTTTTCTCGTGAATGCCCTAGGGTATTAGTAATTTTAGTGTCCGTGGTAGAAAATCTCATCCATAGGTACATTCCCATGGATGCTATCGAGTATTTGTAAACCAGATCTCTTTAAAAGGAAATTCTATATTTTAGGATATGTTAATGACTAATAATTTTATTGAAATAAAAGTCTCAATATTTACATTATAAAGGATAATATACTTTTATTGATCCTATAGATGGTGCTAGTTGTTGATACTCAAATTTCGTCTCTCTCAGTGTGAATGCACGATTTGTTTCTCTGTGGAATAAAATATGATGAATTTCTTGTCCTCGAATTTTGTATGTCCTCCAGTCGGTAGGCTGCAAAATAAAAACTTATTAGAGTTGTCAGGATTTTGGTGGTAACCTTCGATACTTAAGTCAGTTAAGACTTCGCCTTGAATCCTTTGAAAATTAAAAAGTGTATTTAGTATTTTCTAAAATCAAAACAAAAGAGATTAGGAAACGTATACTCTTTTCTTTACTCTAGATGCTTTTAGGCAATATAGTGATAAGGAGAAAGTTTTTGGATCCTTTTTTTTTTTTTGTTTTTTTAAGCTTTATTTATAGGCTTTTAATAAGGGTAGTTTCATCTTTTCTCATCCATTACTTAACTTGGCACCTAATTTAATGAGCCATTACCTCAAATCGAGGCATGTTCTCCTACTACCAAACATGAACAATGTCTCTTGTTTTCAAGCATCGATGCGATAGTGATCTGATATAAACCTCATCAACAACATGACGAAATACAACACCAAACGTGGTACTGAACTCCAAGATCTTCAAGACATAAGTTTGTTGAGTCTTGACTCATTAATTAACAAAATAAAAATCAATAACTATGGTAGTTGAAGATGCCACAACAAGAATCTCAAGAATCACTCAAGAATCTAGGTGATTAGTCTGATTGTTTTTAAACGCCACAAAAATAAACTTGATAAGTTCAAAAGTCCTTTCAAGAATGAAAGAATAACACAAAATAAGCTTCTAATATTATTCTTGACTATTTAAAAATGTACAGTGCTTAGTCCCTTATATAGAGTTTGAAAATTTAACTTAGACTATAAAGAGTCAATACTATTTTGACATGTGGCATTCCCCCCTTTGAATAAGAAAATAAAACAACTGAATCAGAAATTTGAATTAAAAAGGGAAACAACTAAATCATAAATTCGAATTAGAAAAGGAAACAACTAAATCAAAATTTTGAATCAAAAAAGGAAAAAACTAAATCAAAAATTTAAATCAAAAAAGAAAATAATTAAATCAAAAAATTTGAATCAGAAAATTAAACAAATAAATCAAAATTTTAAATCAAAAAAGGAAACAACTAAATCACAATTTAAAAACTTTTAGAGCCCTAATCATAGTGATTAGGTTCTCTTGAGACTGATTTGGATTTATGCCGGACCCTCATGTGTTCGTCGTTACACCAACTTGATGAATCAGCCCATTTAATGTTTCTTTAAAGCATTTGGTCCTAAGTTTTATTATCAACCAACTTGGCAAGCTTAATGGATCTTGTGTCTGTTGTCCTTGAGTCCCTCCAAGCCCACGTGTGAGTTTCATCACTTGTATTCGTGGTTGTGCACCTTCATTTGCTTCATGATCTAAGGGCTGGATGATTAGGCCAAGCTCTTTATACAACTAAGGACCTCTACATTGTAGACTGACCACATAAATATCTACCCTTGTTTTCTTTTGAGCATGCTTATCTAACCCGAGGGCATGGCTTCCACCATCATGTAATCTAGTTGAGTCGATGGAAAAATCATGCACCTACAAATATTATTAATTTTTTATTATATTTCACATCAAATGATTTTATCTCAAGCAATTTTAATTTTAAAATCACAACATCTTAATGTTAAATAAAGCTTAAATTATGTTGTCGTATATATAAGAAGTACTTATAACTTTCTATATGCAAGAACACATATGGTGTAATTTGCTACCATCTACTTCAAATTAGAGTTTTTAGATTTTTTCATTTAACAAGTAATTTTTTTTTCAAAATTACCCAAAACATAAAAAATAAAATAAAATTCTAGTCTCCTGTTCAATAAAATCAAAATAAACTTTATCTTCCTATATAACCTAATAATTTTGAGATTTTGTGCCAATTTTATTTATGACTCTCTAACTTGACATCAAATAAACTTATGGTACAATGATTGTAATGTTGGTTATATGCTCTAGATCCAATAAGAATAAATATGTAATTGTACATTATTGCATTGATTAATAAAATTGACAAGTTATTTATAAGTTTTATCTATGTTGACTATTATATATAAAGTTCTTAGACTGACAATTAGATGAATTAATTTAAGTTTAATTTATGAGATCCTGTCATTCTTAAATGTTATCGATCGTAAGATTATCAACACTAGGATATTGATAAATCCATATTAGACTGACATATGTTATGTCTATTTTTTTTAGAGAAGGAAAATAGTTAATCTCATAAGCTACTAGTAAAAATATTCACTTAATTTAACATATGGATGCTTGCTAGAGAACAAGTACATTGAATTGGCCCGCTTGAGAACTCATATGAAATGTTATCCACGTGTTAATGATATTTCTTTAAGTTACAATAATATGACTGATCCTTAGACTTGAATTCTTCATGATAACTTATTTGTGGATTATATATACTTTGATATTACACCTCGGTTGTCCATAACGAGATTGCGCATAGGGTAATGATTAGGTAATATGAAAAGCACACAAAAGTTGTGAGAGATAATAAAGGATTTACAGCTCTAGAAAACATAAAGTCGATATCTCAAAGGGTGCTATTTTGACATAAGTAATAATATAAATCTATGGTCATGGTGAGTTCTGAAAAGAGTTTCAGAAACTTTAAAATTTTATTATCAGCTTTAGTCAAAAATTTCAATAATCATGATTTAATAGAGTAGACATTTTCCATACTCTATAATTTTTTGTGAGATATGTATGAGGCGAAAGGATTGTATCATACAGTAATCGTATACGGAATAAATTTTACTAAATTTAGTATTATTTCTCAATTGGAGGTCATGATGCAATACTAGATGCCGCGCTTAATCTATGAAAATTAGTTTCTTAATTAAGGAGTTAATTGAAGATAAATTAATTAGATTAATTTATCTAAACTTAATAAATCTATAACTAATCTCTATTGCCAAAATAAAAAAGAACATAATTGGTCAAATACTAAAAAGTATTGAGGAATTAAAGTTAAATTATGTATATAAATAATTAAGGACTTAATTGTTAAGTTCATAATCTTTAAAGATTTATTTAATAGTTTTAAAAACTCTTGGGTTAAATTATAATTATGTAAAGTATTTGTATTTAATTATAATTATTTAATTATAAGTTTCCTAATTTAATTAGGATAATATTATTTAATTAATTAGATTAATTCAATAGTATTTAATTTAAAAATAAATTACTAATAAGATTATGAATCAAATTAATGACTTTTCTATTTAAAGTAGGATTTGAAAATATATGAAACATATATATAAACCCTCTTTTGGCCTAAAAATATATATATGTAAATGAGAATAAGAATAAGAGAGATGATTTTCTACAAAAGTTGAGATAAAATTTTACCTTAGGCCAAAAATTTTCAAAGAATTAAAACTCGTGTTTGTCTCTTTTTAAGAATTAGTATTGAAAAAAACACTTTACGTAATTGAGATTTAGAGAAATTTTAAAACCTTAATTCTCTATCTTGTATGTATTACCATTAGAAATTACACACTTGGGTAGTTAATTTTAAAAAAGATGTTCTCCATATTTGGGCCATAACTTTTTATTCCACTATTGAATTAACACGATTCAAAAGGCTTTTGAAAGAAGACTCAAAAATTTACAATTTTATATTTCACGAAGAAATCTAAATTCAGAAGTCTTGCAGGTCAAAATGACATTGAAAATTACGAATCTACAAAAATTCGAAAAAAAAAATTATTTAGCCCCATTAATGGTAAAGATTTAAGGTAATATCTTAATTTATTTATTTTATCTTTAATTTATATTATAAAGTATGATAAATAATATGACTTAGCATGAGAATTAATAAATATTTAATTAATATGATTAATTAAAATAATTTTAAATTTTCATTGTATATGGTATGCTTAATTTCCATTATGTAACTTACAACTGCACAACTAAATATGGCAAATGATTTGGCCCAGTTTGCGAAAATGAAGCTCATTAGGGCTCTTTACCAAACCGAGCTGGGTTGGCCCAATGTAGAAAATATGAGGCTCGACACAGCCCGTAAGATTCGCCTCACGAGCTTAAATGGGTCCGTTCAAAATTTAAAAAAATAATAATTTAATTAATGTTATAAGTATAAATTGATTTAAAATAAAAAAGCCAAATTTATTTGATATATAAATGGATCATACGAACCTTTATGAAATTCAATGACTATAATACCACAACTGTAGTATCACTAATGTATTTTAGTGTGGCTCATTAACAACATATTTTATTTTTTAAATAATAACACATCACATTTTAAATAATTATTTTAAATTTTTTATTTTTTTATTATCTTAAATAATGTATAGTTCATTATTTGAATTATGAGTTGAGGTAATAAGTTATTAAAAACAAATTACTTGAATGGTAAAATTGGAGATATAATTTTAAAAATGTAGTATTGTTCTTATGAAAATGATTAAAATGTATACAAATTTATAAGAGTGATTAAGTTCCGAAGAACAGAATTTTCGATACACCAACTTTAAATTAAGTGTGGCCTTGCTGAGCGTTAAGAGAACTGGTTGTGGAAGTGACATAAACCTAATTATATTCTATAATGGAGATAATTTCGACTAAATCAACCACCAAATTTCGGTTAAATGAATATAGAGATTTAACAGTAGATACAATGAGCAACACTAAAAAAAAATTTAGAACGTAATACTACCACCTTATTCAATGATATGATTGCCAAAAAATCGTTGAACAGGTATAATAACATTACTTGAGAACAGGGGTGAAGGCACATGAAGAAGTGTGGGGTCAGATGACCCCCTAACTTATTTTATATATTTATATATATATATATATACATTATTAAAATAATCTTTGACCCCACAAAAAATAATAATTTGACTCCATTATATTTTATTGACCTTACTAAATTATTTTACTTTTTAAATGTGATCGACACGTGGCTGTGCAAACATCGTCTGATCTATGTTGGAGCTACCAGACACCTTTTTATTATTTTATACTTAGCATTCATGATGGCTCTATTGAGTTCTCCTGCTTCAGAACATGGCTGGTATGTACTAATTCATTTGATCCTTTTATCCTCAGCATTTATTTATTTATTTATTTTTAAGTGATAATTTTGTGACATGTGTTGTAAATTTGGCTATTTTATTGACTGATGAAACAATCTGCGGTGTGTTTTGGTAATGCACGCTGATACTGATGCTGATGCAGACGCAGGGACAAGATTATAAATTTGTTAGGCTATTTGTCCCATTTGTAGCGAGTGTACTGATAAAAGCATAGACAGAATCAGATGATAGTAAAGGCGATACAGAAGTATTATTGAGCGGTATGGCAACAATTAATGATGAGGTTGCATTGTTCAAGAAATAAGCTTCTAGATTTGGTGTTCAACTCTCTAATTCTGTTCCGTGGAAACCTAACCGGGATTACTATAGGTACTCGCAAAATCTCTTTCATCAATTGATGGTTTTGGTTCTTGATTATTGTTGTTGTTGTGGTGTTTCCATTAAATTTTGTGTACCATAAGGATTAAGGGTTATTGTGATTAGTGTTTATATCACTTGTTGATTAACCTGACTATAAATGAACCTTGTCAAGGTTTGGCATCCGAGTATTTGAATAGCATCTAGCTTAAAGTTGTTCAACAGTTCAGTAGCAACGTTCAGAAAACTAATAGCAAAATATGCCCTACAACTTTTTAGGTTTATACTTATATGTTTGTAGTTCAGTAGCTTATACTTATTTGTTTGCAGTGTCTAATATATGTAGGTTTATTCTTGAAAACATGGATAAGTATTTGAAGAGAAATCAATAGCTGATGAGTCTTCTTTAAATTCAGCAAATAAACGAAGTCAGTTAGAGATTGACCTAAAACTTGAAGTTATTGCTGACCCTGGACTACGAAAACCAATTGAAAAATATCATCCTAATGTCAAGGACGAAGTTCGGAGAGTATACCTTCAAAAGGGTCCATGTCAACCTCGTAAGCGTGATTTTCCTCAAAAAATTATTTCAAAAATTCCTTGAAGATTCGTGGAAGCTTGGTATGACAAACATCCTAGTTGGTTAGAGTGCATAGAGAAGGATGCTGCATATTACTTGTTTTGTTATCTTTTTAATATCAAGGGTAGAAATGAAGAATAACATAGTGGTGAATCATTCATTGGTGATGGATTTTCTAATTGGAAAAAGAAAGAAAGGTTTGATACTCCTATTTTTTAAAAATTTTTTATGATGTTGAATGTAGATTAGAATTTGACCTCAATGTAATTTTTATCAGGTTGGATATTCATGTTGGAATGTCAAATAGTGCTCACAATGAAGCCCAGATAAAATGTGAGAATCTGGTGAAACAAAAACAAAGTATCACGTCCTTATTCTTAAGACAGTCAATAAAGAGTATAGTTGATTATCGAATTCGTTTGAATGCATATGTTTATTGCTCTTGATTTCTACAACGTCAAAGACTGTCATTTCGTGGTCATGATGAATCTGAGACTTCAAAAAATCAAGTAAACTATTTAGAGCTCTTGAGTTTACTTGCAAAAAATAGTGTAACTATTAAATATGTTGTTCTTGATAAAGCTCCTACACATAACAAATTGACATCTTCTGACATTCAAAAGGAGATTACTCAAACTGCTATAGAGGAGGTAACAAATGTGATTATTAAAGATCTTGGTGAATCTTTGTTTTCTATAATGGTTGATGAGACACGTGACATATCAATAAAAGAGCAGATGGCAGTAGTTTTAAGATATGTGAATAAGAGAGGGGAAATAATTGAGCGGTTTCTTGGCATTCAGCATGTTTCTGAAACTACAACTAGTTCACTAAAGGTTAGTATTGATGGACTATTTTCCACACATGGGTTAAGTATATCGAGGTTACATGGCCAAGGTTATGATGGGGCGAGTAATATGCAAGGCGAATTCAATGGTTTGAAAGTTATTATCTTGAAAGATAATCCATATGCATATTACATTCATTGTTTTGCTCATCAGCTTCAGTTGGCACTTGTTGTTGTTATGAAGAATCATAATGAAGTGGAGGATTTTTTCAACTTTATTTCTAGTATCTTAAATCTTATTTGAGCATCTTGTGAAAGAAGAAATGTACTTAGACAAAAACAACGAACCAAGATTGTTGAAGAGCTTGAGAAATGGGAGATCGCTAGTAGACAAGGCTTAAATCAAGAAATTAATTTGAGAAGACATGGTGATACTCGTTGGGGCTCACATTATCTGAAATTGGTTTGTTTGGTTGATATGTATTTTTTAGTGCTTGATTCACTTAAGATTGTTAGAGAAGATAGTTCGAGCTCTAAACAAAGAACTGTAGCAAACGTTTTGTTACAGGTAATACTACTATTTAATTTATTTAGTTTTGTCTTTACACTATAAATTTTAAATATATGTTTAAACTTTTTTTTAGGCGATGCTTTCATTTGATTTTGTATTTATACTCCATGTTATACAACACATATTAGGGATTACAAATGAACTCTCTCAAACATTGCAAAGAAAGGATCAAGATATTCAAAATGCTATAGACTTAGTAAGGATATCTAAGAAGTGATTGAATGATATGAGAAAGGATGATGGTTGGGAGCCTATAATTGTGGAAGTTTCTTCTTTTTGCAAGAAACATGACATTGACATTCCAAACATAGATGATATGTTCAAAGCTCATGGATGTCCAAGACAAAATGCTCCAACTATCACCAATATGAAGTATTATCATATTGAGATACTCTATACTATCATTGATATGCAAGCTCGAGAGCTAAGTGATCATTTTACTTAGACAACTACAGACTTACTTGCTTGCATAAAATGTCTAAACCCAACAAACTCATTTGCTGCTTTCAACCACAAAAGTCTAATTGAACTTGCTCAGTTTTATCCAAAGGAATTTTCTTCAATTGATCTTAAGGTATTGGGTAATTAACTTCAAACTTTTATTATTGATGTTCGAAGCAATGAGAAGTTTTCTACTTTAAAAGGTATTGCAGACTTAGCTATAAAAATGGTAAAAACAAAGAAAAATCTTGTATTTCCCTTAGTTTACATGCTTATTATATTGACATTGATCCATCCAGTTACAACTGCATTAGTCGAGAGAGTATTTTATAGTATGAAAATTGTTAAAAGTCGTTTGCAGAACCGCATGAGTAACAAATGGATGAATGATAGTTTGGTTGTATACATTACGAAGAAAATATTTGACAGTATTAATAATGAGATCATTATATAACGATTTCATAATATAAAACCTAGTACAGAATAATTGTAAGATATGAACAATGAATTTATAACACTTTTTGAGTTATATTCTATAACTTCTTTTGATATATATATATATATATATTTCTCATAATTTGGATGGATTTTTGATATATATATATATATATATATTTCTCATAATTTGGATGGATTGAATTCTGACCTCATTGAACTTAAATCTCGGCTCTGCCATTGCTTGAGAAAAAAAAAATTTAATTTAAAATTAAAAAGAAAAGTTAATGATTTTTTTTTGTCCCCTTCGTTTTTGTTTCCCCAAATTCTCAAGCATGCATTGTATATTAGGTTGTGCATCGATAAGATATACACATTCTTACGAGTAACAACAAAAAATACAAATAAAATATCTACCCACTGAGAAATTTCGTTGCTGAATTAAGAATAAATTCAGAAACAAGTAAATTTTAAATCAATTTTCCTTATTTCTTTGTGCAAATAATGACATTTTATTTATTTATTTATTTATTTATTCTAATCTCCCCTAGATGGGCACCACGGAGTCATGTCCATAGGATAACTCCCCAACACCCTCAAAAACGACGTGAATTCCTGAACCTCAGCCAACGCATTCTGTGCTCTAACTTCGGCCATTGACGCCTCAAAATCCACGTAAAACATATACTCGAAATGCTTGGCCGTTCCCACATTCGCATCATCAACCAACCTGATCGGACGGTTCCTGTGCGGCCGTGATTCAATCTTCGTCAAATTTATGTTCCTGAACGCGAAAGCAGACAACACTTTAAATAACACGCTGGTCCCCTTATCGTGCGCGAACACAATGCTCGTCTTGAACGGCTGATCCGTACGCGGAATAATCGGTTCACGAGCCAACATCACAAACCTCGTCACATTACTTGAATCGTCCTGAATTCCATCAGCTAAGATTTGTAACCCGTACAACTCGGCGGCGCGTGCTGATGCGATTGCGGCTGTGTCGCGCAGGTTATGGGCGCTGATGTACTCGGCAGCACCGGCTGTATCGTCGACTGCTTCACGCGTGACGTTGAGTCCTAGCTTTGTTAGGGTGTGTTCACACTGAGCGAGCGCTTGAGGATGTGAAATGACGCGCGATAGGTACTCTTTGCGTACGCCTGGTAAGGCTACAAGACAGTGGTGTACTGGGAGCTGGACTTCGCCGACGATGTGTAGCCTGTGGCGGAGGAGAAGGTCGTAGTTCCGGTGGATCGATCCGCCTAACGAGTTTTCAACTGGTAAAACGGCACGGTCAGCTATCCAGAGCTCGACGGCCTGGAAAGCGACTTCAAATTGGTCGCAAGGAATGGCTTCGCAGTTGGGATAAGCTTTACCGGCGGCGGCTTCAGAGTAGGCGCCAGGGACGCCTTGGTAAGCGACTTGGAGTTGAGAACCGTGCATAGGAACCGGCGAGAGGTCAGTAATAGTAAGCGGCTTCTGCGGCGGGAGTTGAGGTTTGTTATTGTTGTTGTGGTCGTCAATTGGGACGAGATCGAGGTCAATGGAAGTCTTGTGGCCATTAACAACAGCGACATGTTCGGCTGATTTATCAGAAGGCTGCTCCTGAGAGACGACTTTACTAGACAAAATAGCGCAGGAGCTTTGCCAGTCGGCGCGGCTCAACCCAACACCGTTTGGGAATTGAACTGAATCGGATCTGTAAATACAGCGAATCTGGGTGAACTGACGGGAGCTGGGACGGATAAGCTGAGAAGGAGGGAAATGAGTATTCATTTTTTATTTTTCTTTTTTTTTTTTTTTTTCCTTCTGATATATTATTATATGTAGAAAAAGAATGGAAGAAGAGGAGGACAGGTTTGTGGGATTGGATAATGGGTTAAGCTCGGTATTCTTCACTGTGGAAGCGAACGTCGAGCTGAGAGAAATGAAGGGGTTAAGGGATTCATTTATATTGAGAGAGAGGGAGAGAGAGAGGGAGGAAAGGAAAAGGAAGGAAAGAGTAGTAGGCGAGCCTTTGGGAGGACGGTGATGTGTACAAAGGTTGGTTCAGTCAATCTCACACACACCTACCCCCGTTTCTTTAATGTTTATTATTATAATAACGTGCGTTTTTAATATGACGTCGTAATGGATGGTGTCTGTAAATTTCATAGTTACCGTCTGTTTGTTTGTGCTTGGTTGGTACAGACTGATTAAATTAAATTTGATTGAATTGAATTAGATTTATAAAAGAAAATTGAACTACTAAATATAATTATTAAATATATTATATATTTATTTAATCAATATATTAGTCGTCTTCTTTATATAAAATTGTTTTGAATTACAACTGACTGACAGATATACTTGGATCATGACATCAATCCGAATTTCTATATGCAGCAACCTACTCAATTTACTTCCATGATAAAGAAGAATACAAACACCCTGTTAAACATATATATATATATATATATATTACTATATGCATCCACCTACTCAACTTACTTTTGTATTCAATTTCTGAATTAAATGTTATACCAACTTGACCTTCTTTTCAGATTGCCTCCTGTGCATTTGAATTTTCGATAATTCCGTGCAAGAATTTTCTTAACAATTTCCTATCCAAAATTTTAGTTAAGCACAATCATTAAATAAATTATAAATATAAAAATAAAATTTATCTAGGTCCTCACGGTTTGTGATTTTTGAAAATTTGAGTTGCATTTTTAATATTTTTAACATTTAAAAACATGCTTAATATAATATTTTAAAAACATGCTCTTTTTCTTTTTTTCTTTTTAATATAAAACTTGAAATACCCTACACAAAAGTTAAAAATTATAAAATAAAATTTAAAATAAATAATATAAAGGTTTAAATACTAAAATTTAAAATTTAAAACATAAAAAAAAATTCGAAACATGATACATAAAATTTGAAACGATTAACATAAAAGTTGAAATAAAAAAGTAAATATCACTATACATGAACGTATTGTATTCAATCAGATAAATAAAAGGATATATTTAATTTTGACTAAATTATATCTTAAGCTTAGTGTTGATACTAATGACAAGCTTAGTGAGGTGGGTTCTTGATATTAAATATAAAAATATTAAAACTGTTATTAGGGGTGACCAATGATTCTGATTCAACACATAATCGAACCAATATGTTTAATTTTAGAAATGAAATCAATTCCAACCAATTTGGTTCTGATTCCATATTAGTATAACCGAATTTAATCAATTCAGTTTCCATTATAAAATTTGTGAAACCGAGTATTCACCCTATTTGACCTTACTCAAAAAATTACCCCCACCTAAAATATCAGACAAAATGAAAAAAAATTGTGATTTGGTTGATTTACTTTCTCATTTGGTTTGCTTTCTGCCTTTCTTTATCTTCTATGCTTTGGTTCGAAGAAGAAAAACAAAGAAGTTGCCGGCTGGACTCTAGTTTAAAAAAAGACAGAAAGAGGGCTATTTTCAATTTTCCTTTATGTAAATCAGGGTAAACTTCAATACCAAGCTCAAAAGTATCGATATCTAGTCCAAAAGTATCGATACATGATGCAAATTAGGGTAAAATTCGATGGACAATTTGTTCTTTACACTCTCTATTATAAATACCCAAGAGGGAGGATTTGACCTCAGTATCTTCTTCATTTGTTCTCTCCCTCTCTCACTCTCTCTCATTCTTTTTCACGATTTTGACCAAATCTCTTCAAATCCTTTATATTTTCTTACAAATGTATGTTTCCAAGTAATAACTCATCCTCTCCTCATCAATTTGATATCATTTTGGATTAAAACCAATAAGAAGAAACAAGAAAAGAAAACTAGGGTTTTAAATAAATTGGGGATTTTCCATTCAAATGACGATTTAAGGCATCTAAAGACTTCTACAGGTCTCAGGTAAGTTTATTAACCTATTATAAACCTTATTTCAAGATTTATAACAAACTAAAATGTTAGGGTTACTGTTCACCCGAGGACTTCCGTTTAATCTCACATAGAAAATATAGATTTATGATAATTTGAGTTAATTGAAGGTATATGGTGAAATGTATATGTGTTGAACATTAATTGGAATGTGTGTATTTCATTTTAAATATAAATGAGAGTTAAGAATACTTACGGCCATAGGATTCCATTATTGGGAATCGGCTAAATGGTCATTGTTAGAATGCCTCGTAAAGTTATATGCACTAGACTAAGGAATTTTAGACACGAAGATTGCAAACATTGCATTTAATGTATAAATAGTAATTATTTGGAATCTCAAAATTTATGATAATATATATGTATGATATTAGGCACCGAGCACTTGGGAGAGGGACATACTAAGCGCGATGATTAGTGTGAGAGTGGTAACCCTCCATTTTTCAATGAGTGGATCTTTAAATGTTTTTACTCTTTAAAGTGCTTTATAAAACTTATTGTTTTATGAAATAAGAAATGGTTTTACTATTATTACTGATTTAAAACAAATGTGAATGTCATGTAAATGGATTTGATATACATGTGGCTATAAGGCCAAGAAATATAAATATGAGATTGACCATGAGGCCAAGTTTGATATTAAAAATGTATGCTTTATAATGTTGTTGAAAATGAAATGCTTATAAATGATCTCGTCTTTGGTTATATATGTGGATTGTATTAGTAATATGGCTGGGAGGACCAAGATTGTATATGACTATAGCTATAAGGAAGTAGCCTAGGAATGAATCTATAAGAGGCCGCCTAAGTGAGTACACCACCAGTGGGGCAGGTATATGAGTGGATGTTATAGAGTTGCCCACTTGTGGAATTGATTAGGACAGTCATGAGTATCACCACATGACTACTCGAGGCTAATGTCAGTAGTGGACCAGTTTTTAAATAACTAACATGCATTCGTATTATAAAAAGAATTGTTTTATTAAATAAGCATTATTTATCCTTGTATAAAATTCACTGACGGTCTCGGGGTTATTACAGCCAAAGTAACCACCGAGAAAGGGAATCAGCTCATTGATTTTGAATAACAGGCTATGGTTTTACTAAAATAAATTGATTTATTGTGCATTTATAAATAATTTTCTTAAAAATATTTTTTTATTCACCCACAGAGTATATTCCCATATACTCACCCCCTTACCTTCCAGTTTCATAAGATCGAGAATAGGAAAGTGTATTATACAAGTAGTGGTGATCGATTAAGGGTGTAACGCCCTCAGATGTTATTTTTATCCTTAACTCACCTATTTGTTTATTATAATTCACTAGATATATTTTAATAAATCGTATTAGTAATTAAATATGGAAAGAAAAAAGAATATAATTTAATTATGTATCTTGTATGTATTTTAAATTAAATATATTATTATTTGGGAGATGATTTGGAAATGTCTCAGAGAGATGTAAATAATCATACAGGAACAGGTATCCAAACAGCCTTACAGGCTTGAGAAATATGTTCAAGGGTTAAGAATGTATATCGAGGGTCTGTGGCGATTGTCACGTGTAGACCCCATAAGCAGGGGTGTGACACAATCACTCTCGAGGTTGAGAGTAGTGACACAATCGATAATGTCAAGCCTAAAAATCAAGTAATTTTTCTTGTTAATTCTTGTTTGTTTTCTAGAAAAGTTGTTGACTTTTTGTATTAGGTTATGTATATAATCTGTAAATTATAGTGAATAATAATTTCTTAATTTTATATTGTTGTGGTGATTAATAATTTGTTTGATTTATGTGATGTTTTTGTTATTAATAACATGAAAATCTTTGACCCATAAGATATAGCTAGTTACTAGTTTTAGAGGTAAATTAATACTAATTTCTTCTTTAAGGTTATTTTCCTCAAAAAAGAGGTTAACATTTTCAAACCGAGGACAGACCAAGTTATCCTTGGATCATACTTTTAAGCATAGGTCAAGTCATTTTCGTCATATTTATGGAAAATTTTATTTCATTAAGGCATCTTCAAAAAATTTAGAATTTCAATAGAATTATTGGTAAGCAATATTTTTAACCTTATTTAAAGAGGATAAGAAAAGTATGGTTTAATGGAACTCTAAGCAAAATATATATAAGAGTTCTATTGGAAGTCAGTCTTATCAAGAGTTCACACTACAATAAGGAAAAGCCTAAAATTATAAATAAAAGCTAAAAAAAAAAAAGGAGAGAGATCCAAAATTTTTCTAATTCTTGGTTTCAAAAGGCATTTAGAAAAGACATTGAGGTAAAAGTCAAAAACAGTGTTTTCATTGTTTTTATTATTTTTTGAAAACCAATAGTCATCACAATTTAAGGTAACTCTTTACTAACTTAGGCATCAAAGGGTTAATACTAGAACTCTGGTGGTCCTAGTCCATTTCTGTCTTACAAGAAGTATCAAAATACCGATAAAGTAGTTTGAGTTATCGTATAATCAACTGATTTGAGGATGCTTCAGAAGCTCGAGGATACGAATTTCAACAGATTTATTCCCATGAAAAAAGTAAATTACGTGTTGATATTTGGCAAGAGAAAATCAAGTATCAATAGTTAGTACTGTTTTTGAGAAATTGAACAAAAAAACTATTATTATTAGGAAATATGGTGACTTTTGAAGTAAGTAGTGTAAGCATAAGACATGGGAATGAGGAGTATAAGGATGGAGGTGATAGCTCAAATGAACACACGGTTACTGATCTAAAAATTATAGGTGGAAAAGAGATTTTGGGACAACCAAACGAGATGAAGGAGATTTTGAAATCTTTAAGAATCTTAGAATTTGACATGCAAGAAATACTCGTTGAATTAAAGGTGAAGGTGCAACCTAAAAGACGGCAAAAATAAAAAATTAGAGGAAATAAAATGGACGAGGAGAAAATAACAGATGAGGTCGAGGAATTTCCTGAGGAGTAGGAAACTTGGACAGGCAGTTGGCAAAGTTAATGGTAGCACAAAAAGAAAAAAAAAATTCTCAACACATGTAGCGAAGAAGAAGAATGAAGAAAACAACAAGCATCTCATTCTCAGCAATCAACACTTCAAATAAATTAGTAGAATTAGCGATAACTTGAAAAGTCACATAAGAATCGTGTGGAGAACCAAGAACGACCACCAACCAAAAATTTATCATCAGGAGGTGCAAGGCACATTATGTTGGAAAAAAGAAGATGAGATGAGGAAGAGTAGGTGGTTAGGCAGAGGTGGATAGACGATGAGATCTTGCTAAGGAAAGAATAATTATTAATTAAACAAATGAGGTACTAAGAGTTAATTCAATGCTAAGATGTCATGGAGGAGTTTCAAATACTAAGAAGAGAGCGAGGACATCCCAAATTTGAGAATGAGTTCATTTATGAACTTAAGTCACCCTTATCTTAGTAAATTTTAGAGTTCTTTAATGAACTCAAGTCACCCAGAACGAACACAACCTCTTCCCAAAGAAAATAAAGAACTTAAGGTATCTCAAATCACCAATGAGAGAACCTTTACACCTCTTAATACTTTTCTCACTTGAACCTTAGAAGATTTACAAGGGCAAAGTATGTTAAGTAAGGCGAGGCCAACTCGAATACCACTAGAGTAAATCATCCTTATGACGATGCCATGCTAGTTATAATGAACATATCAGGGACAGAATTGAATAGGGTATTCATTGATACGAGGAGCTCTATAGTTATATTATTTAAAACTCTAGAGAGACTGAAGATTATCGATATAAGGCTTGAAAGAGTACAAATATCCTTGTACCATTTCGATGATGGCTGTGTGATGCCTCTCAGAACCATTCAGCTACCAACCACCGTGGAGCAAAAACAATAGATAAAGACAATGCTGGTGAATTTTCTAGTAATAGATCATTCAATGCCCTATAGGATATTGATGAGAAGGCCTTTCATAAGGAATGCAAAGGTAGCAATGTCTATCCATTACTTGAAGATAAAATTTCGAGCGGAAAAGAGATCTGAAAATTTTTATAATTCTAGTTGTTATTATATCAAAAGGCATTCAGAAAAGGCATTGAGGCAAAATTCAAAATTAATGCTTTTATTATTTATTATTTTTTAGAACCATACAACAACCCCAATTTCAGATAACCCTTTACTGACTCAAGCATTAGAGGGTTATCATCGAAATTTCAACACTCTTGATTAGTTTCTGTCTTACAGGAACTATCATAATGCCACCAAAGTAATCTGAGTTATCGCACACCAATCTAACTTAAGAATGTTCAAGAAGCTCGAGGAAATGGATTTATGAATATTTTTTCCTACAAAAAAATAAATCATATGTTGACATTTGACAGACGGAAATCAAATATCAACAATATGTAAAATAAGAGAAAGAAAAAAAATGCTATATAAAAATTTCTTTAGTTTTCTTAATATATAAAAAGTATAAGACTACAAAGAGTGAGTGGTAGATGAAGAGAAAAAGAAAGAAGAAGTTGCATGAGTAACAAAGTTGTAGGTATCCTCTCTTTAATCTTCTTTTTACAAACCTACTAATTGAGACATTTTTTATGTGGAGAGCCATTAATATTATTTCTTTATGTTTATGTGGTGAGCATTTAATACAGTCATCGAAAAGAGATTTGATTGTATTTTTATTGTTTGATATAATAATGCAAGTTGATGTTGGATTATGATCAAACGATATTTGTTATTATGTTTTTCACGTAAAATTAGGTATCTGTTATGGTTGTTTAATTATTTGATTTTATTTTTGTGTTGATTATTGTGGTATACAAATATATTTAAGCCACACAAAGTAAAATATATATATATATATATATTATTACTCCCAACAAGGGGTATTTGAGTACATGTTGCTAAAAATTTAATTTCTTGGGTGGATTAAATTCGAAAAGACTTCTAACTTCATGGTTAAATTGAAATCGTTGTTCTAATTTGAAAGTTTAGAGCATTTACTCTATTGCAAAGACTTGTATGAACCTTCTGAAGGTGATAAAGAAAAAATTGTCAAATTAAATGATACACTCTAGCTTAGGTACATAGCTTAGAAAATAAGCAATTAAAATAAAACAACTAATTTAATTAATTTGCTTGGTTATGGGCCAGCCACATGTCACTTAATTGACATCAATTTTTATTTTTTTTTTCTAAACCCAATATTCTAATGTAATTAGCTCAAAATCATTTATTAAATGAACTTAATCATTTAATCCATTTAAAATTTACTCACTTTTCAAATTATTTATCTTTTCAATTTTGAAAAAAATTTATTCCAATCACCAAAATTTTATTATTGTAATTACGTAAATTTTGTAATCGTTACACCAAGTTAATGTAATGAAATTCACCTCGTTTTGGTCAAAGTCTGGTCGACTAAACTTTGTGGTCCAACTTTCAAAATTTTGTATTTTAATCCTTATTTTACAAACTTTGAAAATCTTGCATTTTAGTTATCAAAAGCTTAAGTTTGAAAATCTTTCAAATTGATTGTCAGAAACTTTATATTTATTTTTCTCACTTGAAAAAGTTTGTTTAAGATCTAAAATTGATAATTAAAGTACAAGAAATGATTTCAAAGTAATTTATTAATTCAAAACTTAAAAAGGATTTAAATATGAAATTTTAAGGATTTTGAGTTTATGTAAGATGCATACCAACTCAACCATTTAACTTACAACTTAAGAAACATTTAATTGCCTAAGTTAGTGCTTAAATATCTTCAATTTTGGTCTTCTATAACTTGTTAAGTTATTTTCCCTTCGAATTCCTCTTTAAGTCTTGAAACTTTATACTTGAGCTTTTTTTTTTTTTTTCATTTTTGCTTAAATACACTAAGTATTTTGTTATCATCAAAATAAGAATTTATGTTACTCAAGGTCAAAATCAATTCACCTAACCTTGCTAGAAACACCCTCTCTTACACTTACTAGACATATCTCTACTCATTCTATGATCACACGCTCAAAGGTAGGAACCTTTAAACCAAAAACACACCTAGCCTCAACTATAACTGAGCCCATAACCATTTCTTAATATGCTTCTAAAGTTTTCTCTTGTCCTTGAAAGAAGAGGGCAATAGAAGATGAGTTTGTAGCCATTTTAAGAAATCAAACTTGGACTTCGGTTGCTCTTGTTGAATGTTAGAAAACTATTGGTATCAAATGGGTTTTCAAGGTAAAATACAACCATGATAGAAGTGTTGCAAGATACAAAGAAAGGTTGCTTGCCAAAGATTTTCAGCAGCCACCTGACATTGAATATTTGAAATTTTTAGTCTTGTTACTAAGTCACAAACGGTTAAGGTAATCATGAGTACATCAATGAATAGACGAAAGTTTTGGTAAATTAATGTGAATAACACCTTCTTGAATGGAAATTTAGAATAGATCATTTCTATGACACATCTAGAAGCTTTTTTTGATCTAGAAAGCTATCTTACGTTTGCTAACAAAAGAATGCACTTTATGATCTTAAACATAGATTGATTTTCAAAGCTCAAAACACTCGCCTATTAAAGGTTTAGAAAATTTTAATAAGCTCATTCTCTAATCTTTCAAATACTAAGGAACAATCTAACCTTAATAATTGTTTATGTTGATGATATCTTGGTGACAAGTAATGATGTTGTCATTGTGAGTAAAGTGATTTCAAACCTAAATCAGTCTTTCACTCTCAAAGATTTTAAGTTCTCTACATTATTTTTTTGGTGTAAAATTACACGGAATGAAACTGGTTTACATCTTTCACAAATAGTTATGACACTCTTATGACTACTGGACACAATTTTAACAAGCAAAATGAAGATACATTCCAAGATCCCACATTGTATAAAAGCACCATTTGTACTCTTCAATATGCAATAATCACTAGACTTGAGATTTCATTTATTGTGAACAAGCTAAGCCAATTCGTCAAGAGTTCATCTCCGTCACATTGGTAAGGTTGCAAAAGAATTCTCAAGTACTTAAAAGGTACAATTAATTATGGCTTAGCATTCATTTAGAGAATAGAATAAAACTGCGAGATTTTAGCAATGCAAACCGGATATGTGACATAGATGATAAAAGATAAAAAGATAGCTATTGTGTTTTTCTATAAAATAATTTGATCTCTTGATCATCTAATAAGCAAAGCATGGTATCAAGGTCAAGTTATGAGTCCGAACAAAACTTTAACTCATTCAAATTATTAGTTATGTTGGTTACATTCTTAATTAACAAAGATGGGGTTAAAGTTAGTTCATTGTGTTTGATATGGTGTGATAATGCTGGTGTAACAACCATGTCTATAAATCCAATACACAATGGAAGACTAAGCATGTAGAAATTGATTTGCATTTCATTTGAGATAAATTGGTAGATCTAGAATTGGAGATTAGATATGTGCCTACTATAGATCAAGTGGCAGACATTTTTACAAAGCCTTATCATTTGATTTTGAATAATAAAGAAAATAAAAAAGACCAAGATAGAAGGTTTCAAGAATTATGATCTTAACCTTTTAAGCATTGGAGTTCATATTAAACTTGTTAACCTATTGAAGGCTAAATTATACAATCTATACTGTATATAAAGTGCTATATACGTTGTTTACAAATAAAAATTAGTTTTTGTTAATTTTTATCTTTTCTCAACCTCTAACCATATGCAGTGTGGTTGTGAGACCCATTCAACATCATTTTATACCAATTTGAATTCTTATGTCCAAGAGTTAGGGTACGTTCATGAGGTTCGCCAAATGGCCAAATCCCTTTTTTTGGGAGAGATCTTGTTATCAAAATTTTATGTGCAAGACTCTTCAAAAGAGTGTAAATTTCTTCTATGTTTAAGAGTAAACATAACTTAAATGGATGTAAATTTAATATTCATATTAAATGACAGAGTTGTATTTAAATATCTGATTACTTATTTATGTTAATAATTTAAAATTTTTAATATGAGTGTTGCTAGATATCTTATTATGTAAGGGTTAATTTGAAATTGTTATAAATTATAAAATAATATGCTTATGTTGTATTGAAAAAAATAATAAAATTTGAAGAGAATCAACTAATTGTTTGATTTTTTTTCTTTAATATTGCTGTTAGTCTTAAAAGTCATTTATATGTATTTTGCAAATTCAAAACTAAAATTTTAACTCTAATGAAGAAACAAAATCATTAAAGTCTAAAACATAATTTTTCTTTTCTTTCTATCACTTTTCTTATCCTTATATTTTTGATTGCTTGAAAACATAATTGATTTTTTTTTTTTTGGCTATTTGCTTATATAGAGATATATTTAGAATTATAACAAAAAAATAAAATTAATTTTTAAAATTAGATTTTAAATAGTAACTTCTTCCCTATTTTTCAAAAATTATTGTAGAATAGTATGATTTTGCAAAAAGTAATTTTAAAAAGTTTTTAGTAAACACTTAAACTAATTTTGAATTGCTGAAAATTAATTTTTAGTATTCGAACAACAATATATTAAAAAAAAAAATTCTCACAACAATATTAGACACTAATCCTATGACATGTCACTAATTTAAAAAAGAAAAAAAAAATAATAATAATAATAATATCATGTCCCTCCAAGCATACAATTTGAACACAATGTTATGATTTCACTAATAAACTAAACTGAGTGGCGGTTTGCTTTGATATGATAATAATATACTAATCATCCTATGTGATTATTGCAATTAAGCTTGACTGCAATTTAATTTTTGGTCCATCGTCATATAAAATTTTATTTTGAATAATAACATCCAAATCCCTGTATTCTATAATAAATACAAATAAAAACATATTTTACAATTTTTATTCGAATAGTTGGCTGATAACAAAATCAATAATTTAATTTTTTTTCTATTTTAATTTTTTTTTATATTCTTGAAAAAAATGAAAGAAATTCCCAGTAGCTTTTAGGATTATAAAAATAAAATAATTAATTTTATTAAGAGAATTTGTATTCGAATAGTTCTTCTTTTTTCCTTGGACTTTACTTCACCCTACAACTGCTTTGTAAACTTTGATGAAATTACACGGCAGTGGACGGTGATAGTGATTGTGAGGGAATTAGTTTTGATAATAATTTTGCCAAGTGCGTAGGGAATTAAAACATATATCTTATAAATTACGACAAAACGTTTTCCACAGTCACTATAATATTATATTATGTTATGGACGCCTGTTTCCAAACAACACTTGGATAACACGTGCATCATTGACTGGTTCATTGAGTTCTACTTGTACATGTTATTACATTACAAGAATACAATGTTGACGTTTTCCCCTTCTCATTATAACTTTATTATTATTATTATTATTTAATATCTTCTATTGGAGGAAATTAATAAATTTAAGAAGCAATATTGTTTAAATATTTGATTTTATTTGAAACGAACAATTAAAAATATTAAAAGATAACAGATAAATACCGTATATTTGAAAAATGTATCATTTAACTAGAACTAGTTGTTGTAGTAGTTTCTGTCAAAAACAAATAATAATAATAATAATAATAATAATAATAATAATAATAGGTGGAGGAGGAGGAGGGTGGTTTTGAAATATCACATTTAGGGAGTAAGTATGGT
>JAXCLQ010000938.1:0-59831 GCA_035584115.1 Cedrela odorata
ATGTAAATAACTCTATGTATATGTAAGGAATTATGATATAATAGACATTTAAGAATGATGTAATAGTAACACTCTTTATATGAAATGATGTAGTATTATGTAATAATGATTAATTGAATAAGTATGAGAATGGGGTATTACATCTTACATATTTTTTATATGGTTATATCATTATGAAATAATGTTGTCCTCAGGTGGGCTGAGAAATGATGAAATACTGTAGGGTGCGGGATTAGACTGGAGGGTCACTACACCCTCTACATAACAAGTGAGATGTAATTATAATGCATATGATGAGGATATGAGATAATGATAGAATATAAAAATTAGCCGAGAGAAACTAACAAAGTTTGATCTCCGGGTATCCATGAGAGAATTTTTACGGTTAGATTTGAGCATGATTGAATTTAAATATTAGAGAACGGATGTTAGTGACTGGTACTCAGAGTTACTGAGGAATGGTTTGGTTTGCTCTTCGGGCAAAAACGTTGATAAGAAAAATAAAGGAAAGTATAGACCTTCAAAAGAGAAGGGATTTAACATTCATTTTTCACACATGCATTATTAAAAATTAGATGACACATTTATAAGGCTTAGTTCAGCTTAAGTCAGCTAGTGATAAGAGATTGAGTATGATGAAAGTATAGATTTAAGTTGGATTTAGCATGTATTGGGTTTTTGCATATTTGTCACATCCTAGAATCCCTGGAATGTAATCTCTGTAACCTGTTATATACAGATTAAATAAGCCTACATGCAACTTCATTCAAGTCAACACATTGTCACATTGCTCAAATAGACTCGGTTTATTAGAAAATTTTCAAAAGGCTCTATGCCCATAATATACATATAATCTAACCATTATAAAAACAAACACACAAAGAGATATATATATATATATATATATATACATACATGATCATTGCTCTATAAAATACAACCTAGGACTATAATGTCAGAACTAAACATCATTATGCATCTATGGACCCAAAAACCCCTAGTAACTACATGATGATATCCTAATCTACTGGCCTATCCTTGAGGAAAGCTGCTATACCTTTGGATCATATACATATAACCTACAAAATTAAAGTGGGGGGTGTGTTTGTTAAGTGGAAAGAAAATGTTAATATTATTTGCTTTAAGATCATCACATACATATACATATCCTTTAAGAAAATCAAATTTCACATCATTATTCATCTGTTTGTTTTTCATACATATCACGGTACCATCATGTACACACATATAAATATGAATATCATGCTCATACATCTTTGTCTGTCCCATGTCCAAGGTAAACACTTGACTAGACAAAGGGACATTCATATATGGAATCATCTTATACAAATATACATATAACCATCATGCTTATATATACTTGTCTAGTCCATGTCCAGGGCTTCGCACTCGACCAGACAAAGAGACAATCTATACCCAAGGCAAGGCACTTGACCAGGTCAAGGGATTATATTTGGATCTATGGATCAAATTTGTGGCCACGCACATGCATGCAATCATACACATATTCAAATAAAAATAAACAGTTCATATTAAATTCATAATTAGCCTCTTCCAGGCCATAGTCTCATACACTTCTTCAACGCTTTATATATGCATATCATAATTATATATGTCAAATATATATATATATATATATATACATATCATAGATATATCTATATCAACATACATATTTCATAAGATGAGGTTTCATCACAATATTACTAAACATCATATTAAGAAAACATAGAAAAATATAGGTATTCCACTGACCAGTTATGGTTTGGCCAGTCCAAAATTTCTCGAGTTAACTTCAAAATTTTTGTTTCTATTTTCTAAGTAATTTTCACTGAACAAAGGGTGGAATTCATAGTATTATTGGGATCAATTGGCAAGAAATTTTAAACTATAATTTTAATTTGTTTATCCCTTATGGGTTCAATTTACATGGTTTTTTACGATCCTTTATTTAGACTTTTATAACTCAAATGAATAGGCAATGTTTTAACCAAATTTTGCAACAGGGTAGCAGATTTTCTAAATTTTTTGGGAATTTGTTTTTTTACAGAAAAATCTAATTTTTGAATATGTTATTATTTTTTTTGTCTTGGTTCTTTTGCCTCTCATGGATCTTGATTCCAAATCCTAATGATTGAGTTATAATTAATTTACTACACACTGTGTAGACACAAAATAGTGTGCGGTACCAAAACATGGTGACTATTTTCAAATTTTACTGTGGGTTCGTTTCCACATGAGACAATCTAATTTTTGGATATCATTCATTTATGTGTCTAATTTTCATAGAATGTTATGACGCTCAATTCAAAGGTCGGAAACACTATCCTATTTTGGCTTTTCAGTACACTGTTAAGAATTTTTTGCAAATCAAAATGTCAAACAGAGCAGTCACTTCTAAAATTTACAGGGGATTTATTGGTTCATGAAAAATTATAATTTTTGACTTTGTTGGTCATAATTGTGTCAAATTTTCTTAAGATTTTATGGCTCGCCAATTGGAGGTACATAACTCATTCTGTCATTGATTTTTTGAGCACTACTCAAATTTTCCAACAACCGACATACATTTTTTCATGCAATTTTACTACCCTATCACTCCTTCCAATTTGATTAATGAGGTAACATATTCGTATTCCTTAAATTCACATTATTTAAGCATCATTTACTTCCCTATATGTATATCCTACACTTCCAACATGTTTCCATAATCACCAATTCACAATTCATAAAATGTTTGCATTCAAATCATATAAAATACCATCCTTAATATATTCATGTCTTATGCATTGCCAACAATTTCTCAAGCCTATAAACTATACAATTTTACACATATACTATATACACATCACAATCCACCATTTAAGCTACTAAAACCAATAAAAAATATAATAAATCTCCTTACCTTTCTCTTATTTTTCCTTGATTTCTTCTTCTCCCTCTCTTTTCTTTTCTTTTTCTTTCTTGCTCTCTTATTCTTCTCCTTTGATCAAGGATATATTTAAGACTCTTGTGATCAATATATATTTCAAATGTCTCACTGTAAAGATAGTGCCTCTAAATTTTTAGAGAAATATAACAGCCGCCATTTCTAAATCATGAGTAGGATAATTTCACTTGTAACTTTTGAACTGTCTTGATGCGTAGGCTATTACTTTGCCAAACTACATTAAAACACACCCTATGCCTATTATAGAAGCAACAATATATTGTAAATCCTCCTAAACCCGATAGCAAAGCTAATATAGGATCTGTGGTCAAACGCTTCTTAAGCTTCTAGAAGCTCTCCTCACATTTATTCGACTAAACAAATTTCATATTTTTTTTTTTGTGTTAAATGGCATAAAGAGGTTGCTATATTGGAAAAATTCTGAACAAAACATTTGTAGTCTCCCATAAGACCCAAGAAGCTTCTAAATTTAGTCACAATAGTTAAGCTCGACCACCTCTATATTGCTTCAATCTTCTTACTGTCTACACTGATCCATTTTTAGGACACTACATGGCCTAGAAACGTGACTTTCGATAACTAGAATTCATATTTCAGAAACTTAGCATAAAGCTTTTGTTCCCTTAATGTATGTAATCCCAAATGAAGATGTTTTTCATGTTCCTCCATGCTTCGGGGATATACTAGAATATCATCAATGAATACAATTACAAACTGATCCAAAAAGGTTTTAGACACCTTGTTCATTATATTCATAAATGCAGCCGATGCATTAGTAAGCTTGAAAGACGTTAACAAGAACTCATACTGGCTATAATGTGTATGAAAAGCAGTTTTTGGAATATCTTCTCTTTTTACTCAGAGCTGATGATACCCTAAACAAAGGTTTATCTTAGAAAGCACTGAGCCCTTTGCAATTGATCAACAAGTCATATATTTGTGATAATAGATACTTGTTCTTGATAATGGCTTTATTTAGTTGTCTATAATCAATGCATAGCCGCAAAGTCCTATACTTCTTGTTCACAAATAAAATAAGAGCGCCTTATGGAGACAAACTCGAACGTATAAAGCATTTATCAAGTAGGTCTTGCAATTAAACTTTTAATTCTTTTAACTCTGTTAGAGCCATTTGATATGGAGGAATCGAAATAGACTGGGTCTCTGGAACAACTTCTATACTAAACTTAATTTATCTCTTAAGAGGTAAACCAAGCAATTCATTTGGGAATACATCTGGGTAATCTTTAACTATTAGAACTAAGTAAAAACTTGGATAGTCTTTCTTATAATCATACACATGTGTAAGGTATCCCACACACTTCTTTTTGAGTAAACTCAACATAGACATAGTAGATATGAGAGTATTGGGAACTTTACTCCAATCTCCTTGATACTCATATAAGGGCTCTCCCGGTATTTAAAAAGTTACTACCTTTTTTGTAACAATCTAACACGGCATATACTTAAACAACCAGTCCATGCCTAAGATTACATTAAAATTTATAAGCTCAAGCAGAATCATGTTGGCATAATGAACATGACCTTCAATAACAATAGTACATGCTCTTAGAATTTTTAAAACTACCACATATTACCTCTAGGAGTATATACAGTGATATTGGACCCTAATGTGTCCATTACTCTATCTAATTGTGATGCAAAATATGGGGAAATAAAATAATTAGTCGTGCCAAGATCAAACAGAACTCTAGCATATCAAGACTTCACAAGAAGAATACTTGTAACTACAACATTAGATGCTTGAATCTCCTAAGGGGTTAAGGAAAAAACTCTAGCGGGACCTTTTGCAACTGAAGCCTATCCTCTACCCATGGATCCCTAACCTTCTTACTCTCTAAATCTTGGAAGTGCCATAGATGCTAAAACAAGGTAAAGACAGTTGGCTACTGGCTACGAGTGATTCAAAGGATAATCTCACTTAATATGGCCTACTTGCCCACAATGATAGTAAGCACCTAAGCCTCTTAAACACTGCCAGTATATGGGCATCTGTAGTGTTAACATGGAGGCATAAAGGTTGTGCCACTGAAGTAGAAGATGTCATTTAATTACAGACACCTTGAGTATATCCCCTATCAAAGACTTTGCCTACAAATTTTCACTTCTAGCAAATATACTTTTGGCAACAATTTCACTCTTAAATTTTCCCTAGTTCAACTGATGAGCTTTTCTTGGCTCTTCTGTTCTTGGCTTTTTAGGAGATTCTCTTTCTGCTTACTTGTCTTGAACTCTTATCTCAAATCTGTAGGCAACATCTAAAACCTGCGTGTAAGAAGTGGTCTCTGAATTTAGGATGGAGCAGTATAAATAATCCCGAAGACTATTTACAAATCTCTTGGCCTTTATTTCCTCGATAGTTATTAAGTGAAATGCATAGCAAAAAAGGTGTGTGAAACACGCCTTATAATCAACTAATGACATATGTTCTCTCTCAACTAACTATTCAAACTCTCAACCCCTTTCATTTCTAAGGCTTTGAGGAAGAAAATGAGTCAAGATCGTAGTGCTAAACTCTGGGCACTTTAAAGATGATCTTGATTCTCAGTTGTTTTGCAGGTAAGAGGTATACCACTTATAAGTAATATTCTGAAGCTGAAACCCCACAAGTTGCATTGCCCTTACTGGGGAACTCCCTAGAGTACTACAAATTTTAGAAGATTCCTCAAGAAATCCTATCAAGTCAGAATTGAGTCTTGTCCTAGAAAATATAGAAGGTTGTATTTTCCGAAACTCTGACAATGTCACTATAATTTCCTGTATTTGAACTGATGAAGTAGAAACTGAAATTGGGATAGAAGCTAAAATAGATAGTACTAGGGGTTGTTGTTGTAGTAATTGTACTATTGTTTCTATAGTTTGCTACATACATTACATTCCTACTATAATAACATTTTTTGTTAGGCCTATTTCCCTTTCAGCTACTCCTCCTCCTGTATCCTTAATCTTTCTTCTGTAAGGATGTCTCTGACCCTTAGGCACAAGTTCCCAAGATATGGAAGAGTCATGGTCAAGGGCGTTGACCTGAGTGGCCATATTGACACTAGCACATCTTCGAGGTGGCATGACTATCTAAATTTATAAAATATAAATAAGGTTAATCTATTAAAGGTTCTATAAATCTGTCAAATATATATATATATATTATTAATGCAGCAAAAATCCCTTTTTGGGTTCTGTGCACTAGCAATGATTTTTTTTCTTCCTTGGACATTTTTCAACCTGCAACCAACAACTAAACCTTATGGGTAAAAGCAGGTTGTCCGACGAAAACACTATGATGCTTAAGTTAGGGTTTTACTTGTGAACATTTTTGGGAGACAGAACTAAAGGAGAAAGAGAATGTATATATGCTATAGAATAGTTTTATCATGCGTACCTAGTAGCTATTATCTTCTTTTTAAAGGCGTAAGTCTTTCAAACTTGGTAGAATTATATAAAATATGAAAATAATAATCTCAGTCATATTTAAATTCCAAGAATCATGAGAATTCTATTTTGTAAGCATCAACTTTTCAACATTTGTGGGATCTTAAGCCCTTCTTACAGAGTATGTCTACTAGTCTAAAGATTATTATTATAGAATAATCCCGAGAGAATTTAGAAAGGAAATGAATCCTTCATAGATATATAACTGTAGTGAGGTCTCGGGAGTCTTTGTTTAAGACTTCTTTATCCATTTGTGATGAGCTCAGGTGTTATATGTTTGAGACTTTTATAAGTTATAACTGAGACCTTAATAACCTGGTTTCGAAAAGAGGTTTCGATCCTAGATCTTTGACATGACCTTAAGAGGTCTTGGCTTTTACTACTTCTAAAGTCCTTATTATCCCCTGGATATTTCTTCTTAGATCGGGCCAGGCCTTAGGACATTTCTCTATTCTTCATGAAACTCTGTTCTAGGACCATGGTTCATTGGGCTTCATATAGGCTTTGGATTATATCACTAACATCAAGCCCTCTAGTTTTTGTCAAACAGTGGCTGTTTAGCAAAAACTAAAAATTGTGATTTTAAAAAACATGCCCATACGTAAACTTGTAATGCTAACTCAGAATCTACAAGCCTTCATCCACGCGGCAACTTTCAATTAGCATACTGGACAATATCGTTTTGAGTCCCAAAGTAGCTAATGCAGAACCCTTTTGATGTGTTAAGGTAGTTGGCAAAGGGTAAAAAGGCTACAAGGGCCTCTTAGGCCTTGAGGTCGAGGCTAGGCCTTTGGCCGTTAGGGACATGGCTAAGACATATGCTTCCCGAGACGCTGCTGTTATTAACCTCTATTGAAGAAGCTAGGGCTCGAGGTGACCTGCCACCTCCTCTTGTCCCCAAGACAGATAAGAGGAAATGCAAGATGAAGGTTATTGTGGTGGATAAGGATGATGGGCCAAGGCAAAACGAAAATGATGCCAGCTCAAAAAAATGGTGTTAACATTGTCACATCTCATCTTCTCCTAAAGGATCTTCATCAAAACAAACAGAAGTTCTTCACCCACTTCCTTCCTTCTATTAATCATCAAGTGGAGGAGATCCCATCAGTATACTTAGGCGCCCTAATGGCTGCTGCGCCCTAATGGCTGTTACGCCTTAGAGAATTTTGGACTACTTGCTGAGGTGGTCGAGTTAAGTAATTTGAACCTCATTCTACTTTTTAGAGAATGGAGTATTATTGGTCTTTTCTAACACATTGTTATTTGCATAATCTGTTCAGATGCAATATGTCACTGTGGTCCACTGAGACACTATTGATGTTGTCTTTATAGGTCTAGTAGTTACAGAGATTGCCTGGTTGAGGTAGAAGGCTGAGGAAGCAGAGAGGAACTTGGCCATGGAACAGACTCAGATCGAGGCTGAGAAGGAAAAGTAGGCTAGAGAGATGAAGAAGCTTCAAGTCAGAGTTGCTACTGCAGAATCTTCTCAGGTGAAGTACAGTAGGAGAATAAACACCCTTAAATATGATCTTAATGAGTCCAGAGCAAAGTGTTAGAGGTTTCGCCAAGGCTAAGTAGAAAAGGTCTCTATTCTTGTGATACGTTACAAGGTCAATATCCAAACTTGAATCTGACTTGGCTATATGAGACTTTGTGACATGCGTGTCCATCTCTTGGTGAAATCTCCTCTGATAGCATCCACTCTAAGGGAGCCCTCTCACCATAAATTTGAGATTCTTTATATTCCTCATGCTAATTAGACTGGCTCCCTAACTAATCCACCAATCCCCCAGCCGACCCAAGAAAATTGAATTGTGTGGCCTTTTTTATTGCTTTGCTCCCTTTCATTCTTTATACATGGCACTTTACATAATTTGTAGAACTCAACTGTTGTCAGAGAATGCTCTTAAATATCTTACCTAACCTGCCTTAAACTGAACTGAACTAAACTGAACTGAAAGCATGGAATTTATGCCATTAAAATCAGTCTTCTAGTCTTCTCTTCTTGGAGATGGTATTTTCAAGCAAAAACCATACTAACCACTCATACGTCTTAACTTCCAAGCTATAATGAATTTTATATATTATTATCCTGATTGAAATTTTTTTATTGCAGTCATCTAAGAACCATTCTGTTTTTGTATTTTCTAAGGTTGCGCTCAGGGCTTATTCAAGCTGTGGACCATATTATTTTAGAAGTAAATGATTCATAGACATCCGAAAACTAAGTCACCTATATTCGAGCCTTTAGATAATATTTACCCCGAGATGTGTAAGAAATAGGTGTCTGGGAACTAAGTCACCCATAATTGGAGTTTTGGATAAATTACCCTAAGACGATATGAGAACGTAATCACCCAAGAATCTTTTCACTCTTGTAAATTCTAAGGTTATGTTCAAGGCTTATTTATGCTGAAGATTGTATTATCTTAAGTTAGATGATAAGCTAATGTAAGGAGACTGTGTCACCCCTTTGTGGGCTTCGAGAGGAATTTACTTCGAGACAATTTGAGATAGTCATTCGAGAAGCTCTTTTGCTCTTGTACATCTTGAGACCATACTCAGGGCTTATTCAAACTGAGGAACCTATCACCTCGGGGTAAATGATAAATTAATATTTAGGAACAGTGTCACCCATACTTGAGCTTTGGAATGAGATTATCCTGAGACGTTTTGAGATATAATCATCTGAAAACCTTTTCACTCTTATACATCCTGAGATTGTACTTAGCGCTTATTCGAACTGAGGATACTATTACCTCAGGATAAATGATAAGCTAACGTCTGGGAATTGTGACCCATACTTCAGCTTTAGGAGAAGATTACCTTGAGATATTTTGTTTTTCTAGAAACCACGCTTACTCTTATATGTCCTGAGGTTATGCTAAGGGCTTATTCAAGTTGTGGATAATATTAGTCTAGAGGTGAATAAGAGATAGGCCTGGGAAACCATACTACCTAGATTCGGGCTTTTGGAAAATATTACCTAAATGTAAACAAGAAATAGGTCTCAGGAACTATACTACCCAAATTTGGGCTTTTGAAAAATATTACTCCAAAGTGAATAAGAGATAGGCCATGGGAACCATACTGCCTAGATTCGGGCTTTTGGAAAATATTACCCTGAGATGTATGATTCTCTTTCCTTTCTCCATGGTAGTATGCCTCTTCTTGGTGATATTTTATAAGAGATTAGTTTCATAATCCTTGGTATGTGGAACATTTGGAATGCTGTTTTCCACTACTTTTATTGGTATGGGCTTGAAACTCCATTTTTTATTATTATTATCAGTCAACCGCTTAATCAACTGTATAGTTTCTGTGACTCTTAGGTTAAAAGAATTTTGATACAGAGCCTCTGAACTATAGTTTGCCCCCATTAAAAGTAGCGGTTAATTATCATCGTTTTGGTTAACTGCCGCTAACTCTTCAAGGGGATTGTCATGGAAATTTTCTCTTGTCATTGTTTGGTTTCCTGTTACATAAGTTCACGTAGTTGCTTTGATATATATATATATATATATATATATTTGTTTTATGGTTATTTCTGACTTTCTGTTCAGATCCCCACAGTCGCAGCCAGATATTAATGCAACAAAAGTCCCCTTTTGAGTTCTGTGCATCATCAATGATTTTCTTCTTCCTTAGATGTTTTCTAACTTGCAACCACAACGAAACCTTATAGGTAAAAGTTGGTTGTCAAGAAAAAATACTCTGATGCTTAAGTTAGGGTTTTACTTGTAAATATTTTTGGGAGAGAGAACTAAAGGAGAAAGAAAATGTATGTATGCTCGAAAGTAGTTTCATCATGCGTACTTGGTAGTCATTGGCCTCTTTTTTATAGGCCTGAGTCTCTCAAACTTGGTAGAATTATATAAAATTCAAAAATAGTAATCCAAGTCATATTTAGATTCTAAGAATCACAGGAATTCTATTTTGTAAGCATCGACTTTTCAAAATTTATGGTGTCTTAAACCCTTCTTGTAGAGTATGTCTACTAGGCTAAGGATTCTTATTATGGAATAATCGGGAGAGAATTTAGAAAGGAAATGAATCTTTCACAGATAGGTAACTATAGTGAGGTCTCTGGAGTCTTTATTTGAGACTCTTTTATTCATCTAAGATGAGATTAGGTGTTACATGTCTGAGACTTTTATAAACTGTAGCTGAAACCTTTATAAGCTGGTCTCAAAATAAAGTTTTCACCCGAGACTAACATGACCTTAAGAGGTCTCGGCTCTTACTACTCCTAAGATCCTTGTTATCCCTTAGATATTTCTTCTTAAACTGGGCTAAGCCTCGGGATATTCATCTATTCTTCACAGAACTCTATTTTAAGACCATGGCTCATTGGGCTTCACTTAGGCTTTAGATTATATCTTCAACATATATATTTATTTTTCTTCGAAGATAAACTATGTAAATTAGATATCAAAGTAGTGCCATGCATACAAGTATCTCAGACATATCGTATACAAGACCTTACCCTTACCATGCAGTCACAAACCTCTAAACCTGGTTATGATACCAACTTTATCACATCTCAAAATCCTTGGAATGTGACCAGCAGAAGACAAGAACCCCCTTGTCTCCTTTAGCCTCATATTATCATAAAACTAAAAGGCATAATCTCTGTAACCTATTGTATACGGATTAAACAGTCCTATATGCAACTTCATTCAAGTTAACACATCATCACATTGCTCAAATAGACTCAATTTATTAGAAAATTTACAAAAGGCTCTATGCCTATTATATACATATAATCCAACCATTATAAAACATATACACACACACATATACATATATATACACACATGATCATTGTTCAATACAATACGACCTAGGACTATAATGTCAAAACTAAACATCATTATGCATGTATGGACCCAAAAACTTCTAGTGACTGCATGATGATATCTCGATCTGTTGGCCTATCCTCGAGGAAAGCTGCTATACCCCTGGATCATATACATATAACCTACAAAACTGAAGTGAATAGTGTAAGTCTTGGGAAGACTCAGTAAATAGAAAGAAAATGTTAATATCATTTTCTTTAAGTTCATCACATATATATACATATCCTTCAAGAAAATCAAAATTTACATTATCATTCATCTGTTTGTTTTTCATACATATCATGGTACCATTATATACACACATATAAATATGAATACCATGCTCATACATCCCTGTCCAGTTCATTTCCAGGCTAAACACTTGGCTGGATAGAAGGACATTCATATCTGGAATCATTATATACAAATATACATATAACCATTATGCTCATATATACTTATTTGGTCCATGTCCAGGGCTATGCACTTGACCAGACAGAGGGACAATCCATACCCAGGGTTATACACTTGACTGAGCAAAGGAATTATATCTGGATCCATGGATAAAATCTATGACCACACACATGCATGCAATCATACACATTCATATCATAAATAAACAGTCCATATCAAATTCATAATTGGTCTTCTCTTGGCCATAGTCTCATACACCTCATCAACGCTTCCACACATATGCATATCATAATTATATATGTCAAATACATAAATATGTATATATATATATACACTGACGTATATATATATACATATATATATATATATATCAACATACATACTTCATAAGATGAGGTTTCATACCAATATTTCTAAACATCATATTAAGAAAACATAGAAAAATATAGGTATTTCACTTACTAGTTATGGTTTGGCCAGTTTAAATCAATGTGGGTTCTGTGGGTCTCCGGGCCAACGATCTATAGTTATAGTTTGGCCGGTTCAAATCAATGTAGGTTCGGTGGGTCTGCAACTTAACAATCTATAGTAAACGGTTTTTCATTAAAATTTATAATATAGCATAATTATTTCATAAATAAATATATATATCATTCATAAATGCTTCACCCCTATTAAAATCAAGATGATCTGAATAGTTATAGACTTCAACCAAAATTTCTTGAGTTAACTTCGAGATTTCTGTTTCGATTTTCTAAGTAATTTTCACTGAATAAGGGTTGAATTCAAAATATTGCTAGGATCAACCGGCAAGGAATTTTATGCTTAATTTTTAATATGGTCCTCCCTTATGGGTTTAATTTACATGGTTTTTTACGATGCTTTTTTTAGACTTTTATAACTCAATTTACACTCAAATGAATAGGCACTATTCTAACTTAATTTTGTAACAGGGCAATGGGTTTTTTGAATTTTTTGTGAATACATTTCTTGAGAAAAAATCTAATTTTTGAATATGTTTTAGTTATTACATCTAGTTTCCGTAGCCCATTACGGATCTTGATTCTAATTCCTAATGTTCGAGTTATAATTAATTTACTAAACACTGCCCAGACATGAGACAGTTTGCAATGCCAAAATACAGACACTATTTCTGAATTTTACTGAGGGCTCATGCATGAAGCGACCTAATTTTTGGATGTCATTTGCCTATGTGTCTACTTTCCATAGAATTTTACAACGCTCAACTTGGAGGTAGGGAATGCTATCCTGTTTTGGGTTTTTGGTACACTGCTCAAAATTTTTGGCAAACCGAAATGTCACACTTCTAAAATTTATAGGGGATTCGTGGGTTCACAAAAAATTCTTATTTTTGACTATGTTAGTCATAATTGTCAGCAATTAAAGGTCCAAAACTCATTTTGTCTTCGATTTTCCAAGCACTGCTCAAATTTTCCAACAATTGACATACATTTTTTCATGCAATTTTACTACCCTATCACTCCTTCCAATTTGATTAACAAGGTTACATATTTGTATTCCTTAAATTCACATTATTTAAGCATCATTTACTTCCCTATATGTATATCTTACACTTCCAACATGTTTCCATAAGCACCAACTCACAATTCATACAATGTTTGCATTCAAATCATATAAAATACCATCCTTACATATATTCATGTCTTGTGCATTGCCAACAATTTCTCAAGCCTATAAACTATACAATTTTACACATATACTATATACACATCACAATCCACCATTTAAGCTACTGAAACTAAGAAAAAATATAATAAATCTCTTCTTTGGTCTCTCTTTCTCTCCCTTTTCTTTCCTCTTTTCGGTTTTTCTTTCTTTAGTCTCTCTTTCACGTTTTATTTTGCCTTTGCTTATCCTTATCCATTCTTTTTCTTATCCTTTCTACGTAAGTCTAGAAAATACTAACAAAGCAAAATATCATTACCTTTTTGGGTTTTCATTTTGGTCTCTCTTCTTTTCTTATGTATGATTTTCATTGGGCTTGGTTTTTAGGCTTGTATTTTATTTATTATGTGTGCTTAGTTTTGGTCTTACTAAATTGCCTAAAAACATTGCTATATACACCCCTTAATCTAACTTATCTTAACTTAGCATATTGCCCCTTAAATTTTAAAAATTTTGCATTTTAATATGTAATGTTAGTTTATAGTTATCATGGAAAAAAATTGGTCATGACAATATTGTCCTATGCTAAAGCATTTGGCAGTCCCACTAGCCAGTTAGTGAGGGGAGTCAAAAGGCAGCGCCCTTACGTGAAATTTGGGGGCAAAACCCCTGAAAGCTAAACAAAATTTGTTTTAAGGAATAAATAGAAAAGGACAAAGAATTTAAATTTTTATGAGAAAATGTGTGTTTGAGTAGAAGGTATCAATACATGGGTTTGATAAGATCAATACATGTATCCAAATATTGATACATTAAGGGTATAAGTCAATACATGATGAAAGGATCGATACCTTCATAAAAAGGTATCGATACTTTGCAAGTCAAAGACTTGGAAAGAAATTACAAGATGATTAGATTAATACATATGAAGAAAGTATTGATACATTTCAAAATAGAGAGTTAGAAAATAATTACGAGATGACTAGATCGATACCTTCCTCAAATTATCGATGCATGGCAAAACAGAGAGTTCAAAAATAATTACAAAATGAACCAGATCAACACCTTTATAAAAGGTGTCGATACATTTCAAAGGGATCGATACTTAGAGGCAAAAGTACCAATACATTGTGTCGAAGACATTTTTATAATCGAATTTTTATGAACAAATCGATACTACATCAAAGGTATTGATACATTGCAAATATATCGATACATTCTTTCGAAGAAAATTTCAAAATCGAATTTTTATGAACAAATCAATACCCAACCCAAAGGGATCAATACTCAACAAAAAGGGGTCGACACCCAGCTTAAAAGTATCGATATTTTTGTCTAATTTGGGAAAAATTCGAATGGTAATTTTAGAATTTCTAAGAATTTTAAAAGGAAATTTGGTCTTTTGGTCCCTTTTTATAAATACCCAAGAGGAAGATTAGACCCCCTAGTGTTTTCTCACTCTCTCTAAAACATGCCTCTCTCTCTCTCTCTCTCTCATTCTCTTTAATCTCCTCGCATATCTAGGCAAATTCCTCAACTTTTTCTTTCAAATTTTGGTGTCAAGTGATCACCATTCTCTCCTCTAAAATTGGGTACTAATATTGGCCTAGAAATAGCGAGGAGAGGCAAGGAAGAAATTTGGGTTTCGAAGAGAAATTAAGACTTTTTTGTTCAAACGACAACTTAAGGTTCCTAAGAACTTCTACAAGTTACCGATAAGTTCTCCAATTAGTTAGAAGCTTGATTTTAAGGTTTTATAATATATTGAAACCTAGGCTTTACTATTTAATAAAGATTTTCATTTATTTTGAGAAGGAAAAGTAGATTTGTGTTAATTTGGGATTAATTGAAAATATATAATTATTGTATATATGTTGGATATTATTTGGAATGTATATATTCGTTATAAACAAAAATGAGAATTTGAAATATTTACCGCTATGGGATTTTATCATTGGAATTCTAGACATGTTTTTTACAAACATCGCATTTAGTATATTGTATTTAATTATTTGGAATCGTGAGATTCATTATTATATGCATGTATGGTATTAGATTCTGAGAACCCAAGAGAAGAACCGTGTGGGCACGAGGATCTTTAATGGGACTGATTACCTTTCCCTTATAGTGAATAAATTTATACATACATGATTATGTAAATATTTGTGTGTTATATTTATATGTATTGCTTGTGTATTAAACAAATTGTTTCTATTGTTAAAGTGAAACTTGAAATGAACATGTTTTCATGTGATCAAATTGATATTTGGGATAATGTATTATTTGGTCTGCTATTTAAAACTTATTTGATATACATGCTTAAATGGCTGGGGAGACCGGATTTTATTCATATGTTTTAAAATCATTATTTGAAAATGATTTAATTATGCATGTATATTGGTGATATGGCCAGTGGGCCGGATATTGTTATACGGTTAGTAGGCTTGTTTGTTTTTGTAACGACTGAAATTTTATAAAATAAACTGTAAAGTCTCGATGATCGAAATAAAATTTTTTGAACATTACAGATAAATAATTCAAAAAGTGAGCTAATAATATTGGCAGTTAGAATGTCAATTTAGGTTTAGAAAATATCAATGCAAATTAAGTCTAATTCGAATGAACAATACCCCTACCCATATGTATAAAATTAAGTAAATGCAAATTAAAATATATTACAAATGCAAATTAAATATAATGTAAATGCAAATTCAATGCAAATTAAAGTGTAATTGAAATGCAAATTCAGTTACAAATGTAAATGCATATTATTTGATACACACACACACACACATACACGTTTTCCTTATTTTTTGTGGTGGGCATTTTGCATTTAGTAAGAGAGAGAAGAGTAGTAAAAAAATGAAGAAAACTCGTAAATGTAAAATGGGAGCAAAATCCAGTCATGTGATAAAGAGAGAAGATGGTGATTTCGGCTATTTGAACAAGGAAAGAGCAAAAAACTCGTGAGGTAAAGAGGGAAAGCTTGGCTGAATTAAGAGAGATTACCTTTCCATTGTTCTTTCTTAGGCAGAAAATGAGCCTTGGGTTTGGTTTTGGAAGAAGAAAATGGAGAGGAGAAATAGAGAGGAGAAAGGCAACAAAATGGGTTTGGCCGTGGAAATGAAAATGCACCAGGTAGGTGTGTTTTGATTTGGTTGTTGACTGTGTTATTCTTTAGAATTTGGTTGATGAATCTAGGCTTTTAGTTTGCTAAGAAAGGATTAAAAGAGAGAAAACAAGCTTGACTGTAAAAGTGAAAACGGAAGGTGCCACATGCTCATTGAAATGCCAGAACGAGTTGTGGAAATGCGAACTGAGGAGCGAAACGAATTTATAAATTTTGGCAAGTAAGGTAAGTATGTTGTGTTTAAATTTGACTTTAAAAGAATATGAATATGTGCTATATATATGAATTGGGTGGAGAAGAATTGATGATGATGTGAATGGGGAGAAATGATGATAGGTGGAATTAACATGCATTTTGTGTGGTTTTTATTGTAGAAAATTTTGTTAGAACATGATATAACTTAGGCATGACATAAACAAAATTTTTTTTCTATAATTTGATTACATTTGTGTATGAAAGAAAAAAGGGTACAAAGGCATGAAAATGTGATGGAAATGTAGCGGTGAAAATTATCGGCAGTGGTTGTTTATGAGCATTGTAGTGAAAATGCTTATGTAACTAGGCAAAATGTGAGTGGTCATCGTATGCTCCCATATAGGTGTTTATAGGATGGAAAAATGAAGGACTTAGGTGCGATAGGTTATGAAATTAGTAATCGAAATTATATTAAAAACATAGGACAAATTTGGATGGGTGCAGTCTTTGGAAACCTGAGCAAGGTTTGAAAATATGAAGATTTTGAGAGTTTTAGATGTCAAATTGACGAACCATAAAAACTATATAAACTAGACACATAAGGCAACAATATAGCCAAAACCATGTCAAAATGCTTAATGACGAATGCCCAAAAAATTTGGGAAATGGGATGTACTGCGATGATTTGTATCCTATTGCGTTGCGTCACCTGGCGAAAAATAACAATAACTAGAGCATTGGGACTTGAAATTCGAATCCACAAGAAGCGGTCAATTTAGTACAGTGCAAGTTTAAATTCACTTGTAATGCAAAAATGTCATGTTGGAGTTCATAATTTGAATAATCGGATCCAAAATTCAAATCTGTTAAGTGCAGTAGAGTGTACATGCATTCAATTATTTATTCATCAAAGGTTAATAATGAAACCTAACATAAGTGTTGTATTATAGATCGCCAATCGAAGTGTCATTAACGCATTTTGGTACGAAATGGTTAACTACTAACAGGTGAGTGGACTAAACCTATCTTACATGATTCCAAATTTACATTTCTTGGTCTTAAGAATCTCTTTAGTATTGATAAAAGCATTGGGTTTATATAATGTGGAGATTGGGCTTAAATCTCAAAGAAAATCAGACTAGTTGCGATTTTTGGTAGGCAGAGTTTGTGGGAAATGATTGGGAGTGTTTAGTGCCTATTTTACAGTCATCTTAAAGAGATATTATCATGTTTAAATTATGGAAATGGCCCTAAGCCATTGATCTTTATTTATATATGTTGTTTATAAATTGAGATAATAGTGATATGGAACTGAGTTGGCAAAGTAGCTATATGTATATGATATATTTTATATACATGTAATATTTCTATGGCTATAGTGTGTAGTCTATGGCAGTATTTAGTGATATCGAGGGTATATGAAATATTATGAATTCACAGAATGGGAATTGGCTTATGACATGCGAATGGATAATTATATTTTTCAAATAATTATTTGAGCTTAATGATCAAATATATGTGATGAATGATTTGATTAAGTTCTTAGGATTATGTTGGGCATTACATGATAAATTTGTGATTATGTTGAACATAAGAATGGTTATTGAGAATATCGATAAATGATTGAGATATTGTAAAGATAAGAATTATAATTTTGGTTGTGCTATATAAGGAAGGATTTGAAGGTTTGTTTGTTGATTATTTATAGATATTTTATTTCATTAAATTAAGAAGTGAAAATGAAATGCTACTTGAACTTAGTAATTGAGATACAGGTGCTCGAAACCTTAATTAAATTTACTAATTATGCTGGAGCTATTGCTCTATATAAGGCTATTTGAGATTATTGAAACTGTTTCTTCTTGAATATGTTGATGATGTTTAGGTTAATGTAATGTACAAATTGTGGTTCTATTATGATAATTGAGGAAAACGTAATAAGATTAGTGTGGATGTTATAGAAGTGGTGAATTATCACGAGTTTATGGGATGTGATTTAGATTATTATTTAAGTGATTATACATGATATATATAAGGAGGATATTTGTATATAGCTAGTAGGCCTACTTATTGACTATATATATAAGGAAGTAATCTATAGATGAACCTATTGAGAACCGCATAGGTAAGTGGAACTGCAGTGGTGAAAGGCCATGGCAAGCTCACTGTGTGCCATACATGTATGTGCGATTATAGAGACCCTATAGAAAGTCCTGGTGGCTTGATAGGGATCTCATGAATTTGATGAATTACAAGAACAGTCACTCGTATTACCAAGTGACTACTCGTGGCCAACATCAGTAAGATAGGGAGTTAATTTTATAAACACATGTTTTATATAAAGATAAATGATTTTACAATGCATAGAAAATAGTTTTCTGTTTTATAAGAATTTATTACATATGATTTTATATATGAAAAGACTCACTGATGGTTTTAACGCTACCTCGGCCAAGGTAGCAGTTAAAAAAGTAGTCAGCCCGATTTAATTATGTTAAACTGTATGCAGACTATCCTTAAATTGTTTTATGATTATATAGTCTTCAAGTGACTCCATTATAATAGATTTTGAATATAATGATATTTTTCTGGAATTGCTTTTAAGGCAGCAGAAAAGCTCCAGCATAATATTGTTACAGTGCTATGGCATTTCATATTTTGGTTTTACAACAACAGTTTTGAAGTATAAAGTTGAAATCAGTTTTTGATAACACAGTTTGAATTTCTTTATTTCAACTTATCACTTGCATAAATTTAGAAGCTAAATTTAATTATAATAGGACTGAATTTTCTAAAATCTATATTTCTTATTTTATATCATCTACTCACTGAGTCTTCCAAGACTCATCCCCCACTCTTTGGATTTTCAGGTTTAGATCCTTGGTGAAATATTTCAGCTTTTGAATACACAGATGGAAGAGGGGATACGCACTGCATTCATTAAGGTGTTGTAGTCTATTAGATGCATAGTTTCTTATGTGTTTAGTTAGAGATGTGCTTGGATAATTATGTATAAATAAAATATGATGTTTCAGAGTTTGTAAAAACGAACGAATTATATTTATGTTGTAGGTGGGCATGATGCCTCTTTGTATTACATACAAAATATGGGTATTTATAATCGTGCATGTGAAGCATTTTAAACATATAAATAGACAAGTTGTGTAAGGTTTAGAGTGATAAAGTGGTTCTATCATTTGCAGGTAACATTGTCAGATTAAGAATGTTACAATTTTTATTGTAGCTAGAGGGAGATAACCTATAGATAAGCCTATTAAGAGGCCTCATAGATGAGTGAAATCATAGTAGGGTTGGTATATGGGAGAAAGTCCATGGTAAGCCCACTAAGTGCTGTGCACGTATGTGCGGTTATAAGTACCCTATGGAAAGTCCTAATGACTTGATATGGTTATTTTGAATTTGATGGATTATGAGGATAGTCACTCGTGTCATCAAGTGATTACTCGAGGCCAACATCAGTGAGACAGACAGTTATCTTTATAAAATACATGCTTTACAGAATATAATTAATTTTACAAAATATGAAAAATAGTTTTATATTTTATAAGAATGTATTGTATATGGTTTTGTACATGAAAGACTCACCACAAGTTTCAATGTTGCCTCGGCAAAAGTAGCGGTGGAGAAAGTATAACTATCCTGGTTTGATTGTTTATGCTAAATGCAAACCTTTAAATTAGTTTATAGTTATTTATTTTAAATGAACATATATATATATATATATATATTGAGTATATATTGAAGAGTAACCACAATATTATGAATTTGAAAATGCACTTGCATATATGTATATATGTATGTACTTTATTTACTTACCCGGTATAGTTGTATACTTATTCTTTACCATTATAGTTTTCAGGTTAGACGCTCTAGTACTCACTTAATTAGTGTTCAGTAAAGAGCCTACAACTCTAGATAAGTTTTTTTTTTTACTTAGATGTATAGTTTGTCCCACTGGATAAATATAATTAAATTTTTATAATACAGTTGTAAACTAAATATTTATATAAATATTTATTGTTTTGTTCAACCTAAATGGAAATTAATTCTATATTGATATTTTATTATTTGATTGTGTTGTAAGTGAATTGATCATGGATGATCAATTCTTTGATGATGATCCCATGGATGAGAATTTTTATTTGTAAACTATTTTCAAGTTTTAAAAATTGATAGGAAAATCTTACGGACTCTCTTGATACATTCTGAGTGTATATGATGCATTATAAGGATATGTGGCGATTATCACGAGTGAATCCTAAGTTCAGAGCATGGCAAATAGAGATTAATTAAGGCTAATAGTAACCAAAATTATAAATCAAGGAGATTTTTCTTTTTATTTTTACTTAATAATGTCACTATACATATTGTGTAAAGAATCTCTTGGAATTCTCGGTAAGATTAACCCAATTAAAATTTTGTTTAATATCTAGTCTGAAAGAAGGATGAGTCTACCCAAATATTTAATTATAAGCTTTGAAATTAAGAAAAAAATTAATTAGCTATATGTTTAGGATTTGGAATTAAGGTGTTGTAATTTTTAATTATTTATGTAACATGTAAAAAATATTAGTTATTAAATAAAAATACATATTTATTAAATAATTTACAAAACATGTTTATTGTTAAATAAAAGTGCATATTAATCTAATATTTTAATAATTTTACTATTAAAATTAAGTAGAAGCAAACAACAATGATAAACATATATTAAAAATAGTAGCAGAGATTAAGGATGTATTTTTCAAGATTGAAAAATATTGGTACATGTAATAAAAAAAATAGGATTACAATATAATTAATTAATTGACTATATCATAACTCCTTCATAATTTATTCATTTTAATTGTCACATATCGGTAAATTGATATCTTGGTGGCATAGAGGTAGAGATATCTTATCCCTATAAGCTTCAGACAAAAACCTGTACATATAACTATAATACAGAAAAATATCAATCATATGCATGAACTTATACATATATACTAAGGGCTTTATGCCCATCAACACAATTTCAGACATAAACTACGATACTTATAAATAAAAGAGTACATGCACACATATCAATATATACATAAATATATAGAAGATACACTAATAATGTTTATACATAATTGGGCGTCGTGCTCAATGTACAAAACATATTACAAACATTAACTCCTAGGTAACTGTATGGAGAATCTAGAATCCCAATGCTCTTCATGAATATCTCTTAGAATTCTTACTTAGATGAAAATCCTGCAATCACTGGAAAGTGTAGTAGGGTGAGTTTTAGGGAAAACTCAGTGAGTAGATACTGAAATGAAAGTTTTAAGTAAATTCAATTTCGATATAAAATATTTTTACAATCATAATCAATTTCCAACATAAATCATACTAACATAACATCCACTGCATATTATTATAGTTCCAGAATTATAATTTCAAATAGTCAATTGAAAACAGAATAATATGTAGGGATGTATACAAATTTTGGGTCAGATATTAGACTGTCCTTCGCCCCTTCTTCTCACATAAACTTCCTCCCTTATATCTCCCAACTAGGTTAAGTAAAAATTAAAATAACGACTAGCATATTACCACAAATACAGAAATTAAAAATAAAACACAATTCAAAACAGAATGGCAGCCTCCTGGCCTCAAAATCAATAGCTCAACAACTCCTTCACAACAATATATATTTAGCTCAAAGTAAATCTCATTTTCCATATAAAACAGAATGTAAATCAATTTATAAATAAACTATTCTTTATTTCATAAAATATTAAATCTTATAAAACAATTTTAAAGAAATGAAAAGCATATAAAAATCCACTCTCAGATGTCTCCAAAAATAGAATAGAAACTCGATTACTGAAGGTTGGATGGCCGCTCCCTCTACGTATTTATAGTACATTTATACTAATTATTAACATAATAATTGAAGTATACATGCTTAAAATTTAACTACGATATTGATATACAACAAGGTTTTTCCCCCTCTTTGAATTCTATTTTCTTCTACAATCCGAATCTAATGATTAATAATTGAGGTGTCAATTATACTTAATTCATTATTACTAACCAATTCCGCACGATAACCTATTATTTTGAAATCTAAATAAAGTGTAATCATATTATCACTATTTATATATTTCGATAAAATTTGATTTTATATAATCTAATAACTAATCGGTTTAATTCTAGCCTAAACAAATATAATTGGCAAAATTGTTCGTTATAAATAGTAATTTTCATCGTAAACAGTGACTTCCATCATGAATAGTAATTTTTGTAAAATGCATAAATACGACAACAACGAAACTAGAAATCATACCGAGGAGTCGATTTAACTTTAAGACGTCCAAATTGCAAGTAATTTCAAAAAATCCCAATTTGTGAATAGTAATACTATTCTCCTCCTGACTTAATCGTTAACCGAATTGCTCAAACGAAACTCCTAGAATGTAACCTGTGTCATGTGCGTGTGGTTTGCAGTAAGAAACAGAACTTTAATCGGTTGGAAATGGAGTAATTTGAAGAAAATTTAAAACAATTAAAAAAGAAACAAACAAAAGAAAGCTTATGGAATTGAAAACGTTTCCCCTGTGTTTGCTTCTTGATTAGCTTAAATTGAGATTAAATTTTAATGAAATAACTATGTTGCCCCTAAAAAAAAGTTAAGAAGAAATTAAATAATAAGGGTAAATATGTTATTTATAATTTTCCTATGTTTCAGGCTTCAATTCTCTCTTATTTGACCTTAAATTTGACTCAAATTTGATTCATATCAATCCTTATCGAGTCCTCTTTCCAGAGAAATAAATCGTTTATCAATCAAAATTTTTAATCAACACCAATTTTAGTTTGAAGGTCGGATATACGAATAAAGCTTTAAAGGAGAATTTTCTAAAGTTAAAAAATTATTATCAAATCACTCTCAATAGTTAAGTAAACATTAATACAAAGTTATTTTCTCGATTTTCATTACCCCAACATAATTTATAAAATGACAAAATTACTCTTAATGTGTAAAATGACTAAAATATCTTTAGTTTAAATTTTGAGGTATTATAGTAATTTTAAATTTTTCGTGCCACCTCCAAAATTTTAGTTATAATTTTTAATCTATACTTTCTATTTAAGTTATTTTAGAAATTTAAAAAAATTATTACAAAATATTATAACAAAACATTTGGAGGCCCACTTGCATAAATCACTTGAAAGGCCCACCAAATTCTCTTAATTTATATGTAAACTATTTATATTTTATACATAGGAAGTAAAATATCTTAAATTTTGATCCAAACTTTGAACGTGAATAGTTTACCCCCTTAATTTATAATTATTTTTCTAATTTTAGCTCTTCCTTTGATTGGCAAAGTGTTGTACTGAAGTCTGAGATCAAGGCGAAAAGAAATTATTGAATTAATCAACAAACTAGTTGAAAACTTGAATTATGAAACAAAATTATTCCACTTTTTCACGATCAGGAGTCTGCAGAAAGAGAAAAACTAGGTAATAAATTTTATTTCTACCAATTAGACCAAAAGTTTGGAAATAATATTTGCTCTGATGAATCTTCAGCTGGCTCCAGCTGATCACCAAAGTGATCGTAATTATTTGTGCTCATAATTTGGGTTAAAAATGGATCATATGAAGCTTTTTGCTGTTGCTGCTGCTGCTGTTGCGCAAGCTCTAATGCTTGCTGCTGTATTCCTATTGCTGATGAACTTGAACTGCTTGCTTCAAAATCATTACTTAATTTCTCATTTCTGACATTCTCCAGCTCTTCTTGTAAACTTGGCTTTCCTTTATATTTGATCTTACAAAGTCTCCAGTCCTGGAAAATAAATATTATCAAACCTTTATGGAATGAATTTATCGCTCATAAAACGTTAGCAATGAATTAATAAGGGCAGAAATTAATTGAACAAACCGTAGTGTTCGATTGAAGGGTAAATTCATGCATAATCCAGTTAGTCTTGATGGCATTGTTTCGGTTTTTTTGATTATCCTTAAATTTATGAAATGTGAGTGGTCTTTTATAACCAATCACACATGATCCAGTTTTATCATAAATTTTTTTAACATGGCTTGTAGCTTTCCACCATCCTCGACCTGATACTTCTCTTGAATCATTCTCCTTCATACAGTAGCAATATCTCTCGTTCTCAGGCACAGCCGAGTTGTAATCCCCTGTATATCAGCAAAAATTTAAAGCTTAAAATTAAGAAAAATAATATTTGCAAATTATAGAAGAGATTGGTGGCTATAGTGCAGATAGTTTTCTAGGAGTGTATTATCATATAGAATAGTATTTATAACACCGTCATATCAAGAAACCCAAACTGAGCCAAATAAATCTGTAAACATAAAGAATCAAGGCAAAAGTTAAAAGAGAAGATGGAAGAGAGAGGAAATTAAGGTTAACACACATTACACATACATTGAAGATGTTGTGGTTCAAGGTCATAAACATTTCTTTCAACAATGAAACTGAAATGGAGAGGCATTTGTTGCCCAGATACTTTCCTTTCTAGTATTTCGATGAGTTCTTCATCTGTAGGATTAAACCTGAACCCAGTTGGCACCATTGCCATATTCTAATAATATGTATTAACGGGAAATATCTCTGAAAGACAACGAACTGATGATACATTCTATGTATTTATTATATATAGAAAAAAATAACGACAAAAGAAAAAGGAAGTGAGAGGTTTCAAATTATTAATTTGTTAAAGTTTATTTATTATTGTTGCTTTTGCTTCTAAATTAAATAGTATTGTAATAAAATACACTTCAAAGTACAATATAAAACCCCAAAAAGAAAAGGTTAATTTGACTTTAGATGTATTTGGTGTATGTTTGGTCCAGGTCGGGTAGCTGGTAGCATGTAAAACATGTAATAGGTTATGTTTATATTTGATGACTTTAATCAACTGTGTTCCTTAAATTGTTGAATGCGGTTGGTGCTTTATTTGGGTTAATCTATGTGAAGCTCTTTCCAAACTCTTTTAAAATCTTGAATTATTGAAAATATTTTTATTTTATTATATATATATATATATATATTTTCTTATATTTCTTGTAATATAATAGCCGGAAAGTTTTCTTTATAGTAATTGTAAGATTTTACTATAAATTGTGTGATTGATAAAGCAAGTTGAAAGTGCGATATAGTTGACTTGATTGTTTCGAACACCAAGAATCAGTTGTATGTCTTAAATAGATTCTTATATAAATGTCTACATTTTTTAAAACATTCTATTGAAAACCCTTTATGGAAACAGTTCAGTAGAAAATAAAAATAAATTTGTTAAACTTCAAGTACAAAGAGTGTTGAACTCCATGAATTAGAATTTATAATTGTTAGTTTTCAAATAATACTTGAGAAATTATGGAGCCCCGCACTTGATAAAATACGACACAATTGGTTTGATTTTTTCCAACACGGTGACTCAAATGTGTATCTGAAATAGATTCTAACAATGATGGGTATCAAAATTAAATCTTTAAGTAGTTTTTAACTTGTAGTGCCAATCAATAATTCCATAAGTTCTCTTATGACAGCCATAGTTTCTCCAATCTCCAAAATTTTCTACAGCAGGAAAATTAATGGTGGGTCCTTAATAGAAAATTGGTAGGAAAAAAGAAAAAAATGTTCAGGACTGCATGTCTAGTGTTGGAAATTTTGTATGAAAGTGACCTCTTGTTTCTTTTGATTAAAATTTCCATTCTAGAAGTCTTTAAAGTTATTGATCATCAAATAGATGATTTATTAGAATCATCATTTGGTTTCAATGTTAAAATCAGTTGTTTCTAGTGGAAATTTATTAGATTAAAACTATTGACTTAATTAGAGGTATTTTTAGTTGTAATTGTCACTTAAATAAAATTATTGTGCTATTTAGTATAAGTAACTGGGTCGTTGATTAATGTAAATTTTTTAAAATAAATACGTGTGTTTATTAAATATTAAATTATTATTATTTAATATCAAGAAAAACAACAGTTTAAATATATTATAAGTTTGATAGATAGACAAAGTCACAAATAAGATCTTCTATTGAAAAAAAGAAAGAAAGAAGAATCTATACCCCCACATCTTACGTCTAAAGAATCTATTCAAACCTAGGTTGTTTTCTAGTCATGTCATGCTAGAAAGGTTAAATTGAATATAATATAAAAATTATAAAAATAATAATAGTATTTTAATTAATTTAATTTTCTTAAAATCTAAAATTTAAGAATTTTTTTTAAGAGAACTTCAGAATTTAAACTTTTAAAATAAACATAAAAAAGATTTTTCCAAACATTATAATTTATAATTATAAAAAGTTACATCCCAACCACACTTTAAAAAAAAATTGGAAGCACTTTGAGATTAAAACAATTCTCATAACCATTAGAGAAGCCTAACTAAAACATATCAGAAAGTTGATTTCGTAAAATAATAATAAAATAAAGATTCTTTTCATCAACTTAGGATTTGCTTATCACCTTAATATAACAAATCTATTCAGAATTTAGTCTATGCAAGATATCCAATAACATGTGTGTTTGAAAATGATGGAGATCTTAAAAGAATATGAGTAAACCAGATTTTAATTTTAAAAGAAAATAAACCATATCCAATTATCAGTATTTTACAGTTGTCTTCAAAAGATTTTGGATTTGGAATCTTCAAATATTTGCGAGGTCCCATTATAATTCGATGGTTGATTTTTTGTGTATCTTGCTTCGGTAATTATGGTCAACCAAAATTTTAAGAGAAAGATCTTTCACAGTCAAATTGGAAAGATACGGTGTATCAAAATAATTAGAAAAGACCAAGAAACATATTATTCCATTTCCTTAGAAAGACTTTTAGCTACTGTCTTAAGTTGATGCAACATTCCATGGTCACATTAGTGCATCAAGTTTGACCCATTTTCTTGGCAATATTAACTTTTCTAAAAGATATATCGATTCTCAAATTAAATAAATTATTGGGTTTTTAATTATTTAAATTTTATATTAATGATTTTTCATAAGTTTATCATAACTAATTGAATTTCTTAGAATAATATCTTGGGTGATTTACATCACTTAGATTTTGTTATATCTAGGGTGACATACATAGAAATAGAAAGCCAAAAAGTTCATTCACATATCGACTTACTAAATCTTTTTAACTTGTAATTACATATTGTTTGACCATATTTTTTCCACCAAAAAATTACACACTATTTTAATACCAAACAATTTAAAAAATGTCAGAAATTTTGTACTTATTAATATTAATATAGTATAAAAATTACATACTAAATAAATAATTTATTTTTTTAGAACTAGATAAAAATACACACTATTTTTATATTGTCTTCTCTAAAATAAATTACATCCACAAATAATTAAGGAACGTTTACAAATTAAAAAATATTTTTATTATAATAATTTTATCAATATTAAACAAATATCAAACTCAATATTTGAGTTCTTCCAAGACTAAATGTTAGAAAATAATATTTGCTCGAAATCATTACTTAATTTGTACCCATTTCTGACATTCTCCAGCTCTGTTTGTAAACTTTGTTTCCTCTATATTTGATCTTACAAAGTCTCCACTCCGACAAAAAAAAAAAATATAGGGATTGAAATAAATGAAACCAACACTCATCAAGACTCTTATTCTAACAAAATCGTATGTACGAATTAGGAAAAACCACGTTGAGAAAATTGAAAGAAATCCTTTACCACAAAATAAACAAATCGTAGGGCGGGATTGAAGGCTAAATTCATGCATAATCAATCCAATTATTCTTGATTGCATATTTTGGCTTTATTTTATTATCCTTAAATTTGTGAAATGTGAGTGGTCTTTTATAGCCGATCACAGATGGTCCATTTTTAGAATAAATTTTCTTAAAATGGCTTGCAGCTTTCCACCATCCTCGACCTGGTACTTCTCTTGAATCATTCCCCTTCATACAATAGCAATGTACCTCGTTCTCAGGCGCCACCGCGTTGTGAGCCCCTTCATATCAACAGAGATGGAAGATACTGAGGTTCATGGTCATAAACTTTTCTTTTAACAACGAAATTGAAATGGATAGGCATTTGTCTTCATTGAACTTAAGCTCTGTTGGCACCATTGTCATTTTAATAATTGAAAGATAATAAACTGATGATAGCCTTCTGTTTTTTGTAATATATAGAAGATGAAGAAGAAAGAAGATGAAAAACCAAACTACATCAAAATATATTAAGGAAAAGAAGAAGGAAGAGGGAGATTTTAAATTATTAATTTGTCGAAAGATAAAAATGTTTCTTTTTTGGTTGTTATTGTCTAATTGCAAGTAAATTAGAGTACATGAAGGATTATTTATTTATTTGTTATTATTATTTTTTTATTTTCGTGTCTAGAGAAAAGAAAGCTCAAACTTGAGTTCATTTCTATGTGAAGATCTTTTCAAACTCTTTTAAATATAAATTCAATTTTTTTACCATGAGGTTTCAAAATAAAAAAAGACGATGCCAGACTACGAGAGCGACAATCAAGCCCTCTCTAGCGAAGAAATTGACTTAATTCACCAAAGCAACAAGAAGGTCAAGATCGCTTGCCCTACGGGTCCTTCACATCACTCTTCTAACTACTCTCCGAGAGAAGCCAGGAAAAATTCTATCTCCTTCAAAGACAAGTTGTTAGGCACCGTTGTGGAGTTAATCCTGGACGACTCTCCAGATTCGGATGATGAGCCCTTCGATGCAGAAGAAGATGTTTATAAAGAAGAGGGTGTTCCAGTTATTCCACTCTCTACTGATGAGTTTTGAATGATGTGTAAACCTTGGCACCAAGCCCTTATCATCAAGGTTCTTGGCCACCGAGTTGCTTTCTCCTTCTTGGATAGAAGACTTCCTTAACTATGGAAACTCGAAGGCTCTCTTACCATTACAAATGTGGGCAATGATTTTTATGTAATTCACTTTACGTGCTCAGAGGATTATGATAGAGTCTTGTATGAAGGGCCATGGACGATTGTCGATCACTACCTCACAGTCCTCAAGTGGTCTCCTTTCTTTGATCTAGAGGTAGATTCAATACAAAAAGTTGCTCTTTGGGTGAGGCTGCCACAACTCATCCTTCCACTGTACAATCGTATGTTTCTGCAAAGGATAGGTGATCGTTTGGAGCGCACTATCAAAATTGATGAAACTACTTTAACAGCAGTACAGGACTGATTTGCTCGCATCTGTGTTGAGGTGGACCTCTACAAGCGTTTGATTTCTAAAATCATGGTTCGACATCAAATTTAACGAGTTGAATACGAATGACTTCATTCTATATGCTTTGTTTGCAGAAAGTATGGCCACAGGAAAGATGAATACCAAGGTTCTAGCCACTCTGATGGATTACTGGCCCTAAATCCTATCGCCAACGCCAATCCCCATTTTGCAAATGATCTCCATCTATGGACTTCTCACAAGCCTGAAATATTTTAAGATTATGGTGCATGGATGGTGGTGAAGAAAAGCACTAGGCGCTGCAATAATGCTCAAGCAAATAATCTGGTGGCGCGACCACTATCTAGACCAGGCAATTTAATTCTTCCCAGTCATGTAATCTTGCTCCATAATCAGCTTCTTTAGGATCTATATTTTCTATATTAGAAATCTTCAGAGAAATTCGTGCATGAAGGTAATTCTCTTAGTCAAGGTGAGATTATTCCTACCTTGGAAAATTCTATTCCTTTAAAGGAACATGCTCTGCAAACAAACGAAAAATTCAACAACCAAGATATACTAGGTCAAAATACTGAGATTAGGGCCCCTATACGCCTTTGGAAATCTCCTCAGCCAACTCCATTTTTGGAAAATCCTTCCCGCCCTACCAACTTTAAATCTACCCCCTTTTAAAATCACATGCACCCTCATATTATTACATCCTCTCAAGCCACTGGTCACATGATCAATGATGCATCCACCTCTTCCCATACCACCACTACCCAAAAAACCTTAGCAAAGCATGGCCCGTGTGATCTTACCATGCATTCTCGCCCTAATCCCATGCATTCTCGCCCTCAAGACCTAGATTTAAATTCTCTCATGCAGATGGATGACCCTCTTCCCCACCTTGAATGCAGGCCATTTAAAGACGTGATTATGGTTCATAATTCTCAAGAGGTAGTGGCGGGTGAACTCCTAGACCAAAGTGCTATGGATGATCACCCCTCTTAGACCAATAGGTGTCATTTCCTACCTCCCATTTTCTAACTTAACTTATTTTTATGATTTTATCGTGGAATTACAGAGGTTGTGGGAGTTTACGATTTCAATCAATTTGTAAGGAACTTATCCGGTTCTACAAATCAAAGATTGTCATTTTGGTGGAGCCATGGTTGAGTAGAGATAAAGCTAATAAGGCTATTCGTAAACTTGGCTTTTGCTTCAACTTAAGACAAGAAACCATCTGCTTCTCAAGTGGTATCTGGGTTCTTTAGTCAAACGATTAATTACTATCAAGCAACTACATTGTCACAGACAGTTACTCCACCTTGAGGTTTATGGTTGAAGCTCGAAAGGTTTTCTCTCGACTACTTATGCTAGTCCTAATCTTATTGCAAGATATGAACTTTGAAGTTTTATCTATAAACTATCTCGATCCATGTAAGGAGAATAGATTCTTATTGGGCATTTCAACTCTTTCCTACGCTCAGACAACAAATTAGGGGGTAGTTTCTCTTTCGACTCCTACTGCCAAGAATTTGCCAATGTATTCATTCATGTAGTCTCATTGAATTAGACATCAAAGAACCCTGATTCACTTAAGAGAAGAGATGTGTTTTTAAACTTATTGATTGGGCTTTTTGCAATGTAATCTAGAAAATAAACCATCATAATTCTTATGTCAATCATCTCCCCAAATTGAAATCAAACCACTAGCCTCTTTTCCTTTGTTTTGATTATAGCCGCTACCATTCTTCCCAAGATAAAACATTTATTTTTCAATTAGCTTGGCTTATAGACGAGAGATTCTATGAGTTTGTGCAAAACAACTAGTAGAGGTCACATAATTTTTTGGAAGCTTTGGAACATTTAAAAAAAAGGTAATGGATTGGAATTTACAGAGTTTTGGCAATATTTTCTCAAGGAAGAGACAACTTCTCACTCGCATTCGAGGTGTACAAAAGGCAATGGAGTTTCAGCAGAATCCTTTTTTAATCAAATTGGAAAAGGACTTTTGTGCATAACTTGAAGCTATCTTAATACAAAAAGAGGTGTATTGGAAGCAACAAGCCTAAGATAAATGGCTCTCACTTAGAGACCGCAATTCTCGTTACTTTCATGTTCTTTCGGTATCAAGAAGAGTCGACGTCACATTCTAACTCTTAAAGATCAAGATAGGAAATTATTGGTTTCCCCGAAACTTCTAAAACTCCATACAGTGGATTTCTTTCGGTCTCTTTATACTGATGATAGTCCTAGCTCCCCTTTGCATACGGTGGTATCCTTCCTGCATTTATCTACTGACATTCTCTAGCCTCTTTCTACCTTAATATTAGAAGCTGAAATTTGGCACGCACTGCACTCGATGAATGGAACCAAAGTTCTAGGACCTGACGAAATTTTTGGTATTTTTTATCAAAAAAATTGGCATATTATCATAGACTTTCTCTACTAATTTATCTCTGAAAATTTCTCACACAAGAGGGGAGTTGAGAACATTAACTAGACCATCATCTCTTTAATACTAAAGGTAGACAATCCTGAATTTATATCTCAATTTAAACCCCCCATTAGTCTTTGCAATGTGGATTTAAAGTTGATAACAAAAATTGTGGTGCATCGAGTCTAAGCCTGTATGGTGAAGCTAGTTAGCGAAGAACAAGCTTCCTTCATCCTGGGGAGACACATGATTGACAATATTATTATTGTCCAAGAAGCTATTCATACCATGCATAAAAGTCAAGGAAAGAAGGTGGCCATAACCATAAAGATTGACCTGGAAAAAGCTTATGACCGCTTCAAATGGCTCTTTATTCAGGAGACTCTCCAGTTTGTTCACTTTTCGATAGACCTCATCAAGGTTATCATGGACTATGTATCTTCTCCTTGTATGTAGGTTCTATAGAATGAGGCTATCTCAGAGTACTTCTCTCCCTCCCATGGAATCTGTCAAGGAAACCCTCTTTCCCCTTACCTTTTTGTTCTCTATATGGAGCGGCTAGCTCGTACTATCCGAGATGCAATGAATTCTGACCCTTGGAAGACGTTTATGACCTCTCGTCATGGCCTTTCTCTCTCTCACTTATTCTTTGCAGATGATCTCATACTTTTTGAAGAGCTTTCAGTGTCCCAGATTCAGATCATACTTCATTGTTTGAATAAATTCTGTATGGCCCCTGGTTCCAAGGTTAACCCCTCTAAATTCAAGTTTTTCTGTTCTCCCATATACTTTTATCTATAATTGGCAATGTTATCAAATGTAGCGGCTTTAAGCGGGTCACTAATCTTGGTAAATACTTAAGTGTTCCTCTTTTCTATGGCCAGGTGACTTGCTCCACTTATTTTTTTTTTATTGATAAAGTCAGTCATATACTTTTCAGTTGAAAGGCTTTACAGCTCAGTTTTGCAGGCAGAATCACATTGACTCAATCAATGTTATCCGCCCCACCCTCCTATGTAATGCAAACAACCACCAATCAACTGGATTCTTTAGCAAGGTAATTTATCTAGGGAAATCACCAAGGAAGCCATAGTTTGCATCTTGTTAATTTGAGGATTATATGTCAACCAAAGCAACAAGGAGGGCTTAGACTAAGGCAAGAGAGCAAGATTAAAAAAGCATTTCTTCTCAAGCTTGCATGGCATATGCATAAATTCCCAGATGCTCTTTGGGTAAGGATCTTGTGAGGGAAATATTTAAGGAATGGGGCAGTGCATTGGTTTGAAGCTAATAGATATGGTATATCTTGCCTTTAGAGAGGATTGCTAGATGTTTTTTCTCATTTACAATCGACTTTGAGTTGATCCGTAGGATGGGGGGACAAAATCAAATTTTGGGATGATTGGTGGCTTCTTCAAGAAGGTTTACTCCACCCCCATGCACTGCTTTCTCAATTAGAGTTCAGGCCTAATCTACTAGTTGCTGAGGTCTATCTATAAGGTGTTTGGCAAATAGATACCCTTCAGCAACTCTTACCTCCTCTTCTTGTGCAGAAGGTCATTGTGTTTCCTCCTTCGTCTGACTCAGGTCCTCCAGATGATATTATTTGGAATTTGACTCCCCATGGATAGCTCTCTCTAAAAATGGCATGCACTTATCAGAAGATGCAGAAGGCACTATCAATCCTTACTCACATTTCAACTGGGATAGAATCTAGAAGTGGCTGGGTCCTTAACGTATTCGAACTACCATATAGCTTGCCTCTTATAGAAGGCTTCTCTCAAATTCTCAGAGAAAGAAACGACACTTGTGTGATGATGACTTCTGCTCACGGTGCCAAGCCTAACCTGAAATCATTCTCTATGCTCTACAAGATTGCTTTCAAAGCAAACAAGTATAGCAGTTGTTAGTCCCGACACGCATTCGTAGAATCTTTTTCTCCAGAGATCTTCTGAGTTTGATTCATCACAATTTATCTTTTTCACTCATAATCAATGGTGATCTATCTTGGAAGCTAGACTTTGGGGTAACACTATGGCAGGCATGGCACCGCTGCTATGTGGATTTGTTTGTATTCCAATCTGATTTTGTCTTTAATAAGCCTAGTGTTATCAACTATGCTCATTCAATCCGCATTGCTCAAGAGTCATTGTCTAAATTTGTGGGTTCGCAAGCTAGTGTTGACAGGGCTCAAGCATAGAAGCCTCCTCTTGCGGGATGGATTACTCTTAATGTTAATGGAGCCACTGATTTCCATAATCGCAAAAATGCAGCAGGGTGTATTTTGTGGGACAGTCTTAGAACTCTAAAAGGGGGCTTTTTATACGCTACTGTAGTTTTGTTCACCATTGTCTGCGGAGTGTTGAAGTATATTTTATGAACTCCGTTTCGCATGGAATAAGGGTTATCGAAAAATTTGCCTTCGCTCATATTCTAAACTTTCTGTGGCCATTACTATCGATAATTTGGATTGGCGAGGTGGCTTCCAAGCTCTTGTATGGGATATGAAGAGACTCATCCAGAAGGAGTGGCAAGTGAATATCTAGTATTCTCCCCATGCACTCAACCAATGTGCCGACTGGCTTGCAAAATATAGTCTTAAGGATGGGTTAAGTTATACTGAATTTGATTATTTGCTGGGTCTTCTAAGTTTTTTGGTGAATTCTGCTCAAAGAGGCTTATTGTCCTCTCACCCCTGTACTTTTTAAGCCTTTAACACCCTTCTTAATTAAAAAAAAAAACTCTTTTAAATTTTAAATTACCAAGAATACATTTATTTTGTTGTATATAATTTACCGCATATATGTCTCTTTTAATATAACAGCACGAAACTTATTTTTATGGTAGTTGCTAAACTTTACAATAAGTTGTAACATTGATAATTAAATAATGAATGATAATTGGATTCAAAAGTAAGACATAATCGATTTCATTGTTTCCAATATCAAGACTCAATTGTTCATCAAAATAGAGTCTAATAATAGGCATATAAACGTCCACATTATAAAATAAAAAAAAAACTAATGAAGACTCTTTATGCAAATAGTTCAAGTACAAAGAATTTTATAATTAATGAATTAAAATTTATGTTTGTTAGTCTTTCAATAATATGTTTTACACAGAATTTCAGTTTATATTTTAAAAATTATGGAGCTCTGCACTTGAGAAAAATATATATTTTCTTCAATGATACTATATATTATATGGATACAAGCTGACATGATATAATAATGTTAGTTTAATGAAAATAAAAAATAAATACAATAAACACAATTAATAATTTAATAATTTTTATTTTTATTTTTATTTAATCACTACTATAATGAAACCTTAGTTTTTATACAATAGTTTGCATGGAGAGTCTGTATCCTTAGCATTATTCATATTTCTTTTTATTATTGTTAAACTAATAATATTACAAAAAAAATTTAATTAAAGATAACACATTGTAAAAAATAATTTTAAATCAAATTTTTAAATTCGGAGTAATTTGGTTTAAAAATATGACATAATTAGTTTGATTGTTTCCGACATCAAAACTCAAAAATGTGTATCAAGAATCCCATAACTTCTAGTGCCAGTGAACTTTTAATAAAGATGGAAAATTTGTATGCAAATGACTCCTTGTTTCTTTTAATTAAAAAGTTTAATTCGAGAAGTCTTTAGAGTTATTGATCATCGAATAGAATATACAACTAGTTTTCATCATTTGGTTTCAATATTATTTAACACACCAAAATCAGTTTTTTTTTTTTTCAGCAAAAAACTATTAAATTAACGTACTTTTTTTAAATAACTGACATAATAAAAGTATTTTTAAAATTAAACTATTGTAATTTTAAGGTGTAATTGTTATGAAATAAAATTCTTACGCCATTGAATATAAATATGTTGGTGGTTGATTAAAATAAATTTTTAAATAAAAATAAATGATAATTAAGAATTAATTATTATACGGCACTTTTTAAATAAAACAGTTATAAATATACCCTAAATAGATAGATAGACAAAGTTACAAATACCTCCTCTCAAGTCGTAAAAGTTAGGTCCACTTCACTTCAATTATACCCCATATCTTAGTTATGAAAGAATCTAATCAAATCTATGTATTTTTAGTCACGTCATGTTAAATAGGTTAAAATGAATAAAATACAACTATTATAAGAATAAAATAATAATGTTTTAAATAATTTAATTTCTTAAATCGAGATATTATGATTTTTTTTTTAAATTCAAATTTTAAAAATTTGAAATAAATGTAAAATCTTTTTTTTTTTTAAATAAAATTTATAAATCCTTTTCTTCAATTGAATCCAAACGACACTTAAAAAAAAAAAATTAAGTGCACTTTGAGATTGAATGAATTCTCTTAACCACTAGGGAAGCCTAACAAATAAATTACTTATAAAAAAGTTAGAGTCTTCTAATTAAATAATTTTTCAAATCAAATACCTTTTATAGAGATCAACTTAGGATTTGCTTATGAACTTAGTATAAACATATGTTTTCAAATTTTAGACTATGCAAGATATCTAATAACATATCTGTGAAAATGATGGAGATCTTAAAAGATTATGAGTAAATCAATATTTATTGAAAAAGCAAGATACAAGATACCAAGTATAATAGTATTTACAGTTGTCTTATAAGGATCTTGGGTTTGGAATCTTCAAATATTTGTGAGGTCCCATTAGATTTTGATGACTGATTTGTTATGTATCTTGTTTTGGTATTTATGGTCAACCAAAAAACATTAAAAGAAACATATTTCATAATCAAATTGGAAAGATTTGTTGTATCAAATTAGAAAGAGACCAAGAACCATATTACTCAATTTCCTAGAAAGACTTTTAGCTTCTTTCCTAGGTCGATGTAATATTTCATGCACACATTAGTACATAAACTCCATTTTTCTCATGTTTTTTTTTTTTTTTTTTGAAAGGTAACAAAGTGATAGATAAATTTAGGCATTGGTTTTTCTTCTGACTTGGTGGAGTGTTCCCCTATTGAGATTGATAGTCTTCTTTTCCATGATAGTATGAGTTATCCCAACTCTAGATTTCACTACTTTTTATTTATTAATTTTTTCTTCTTGATCTTTTGTTCTTGTTCTGTAATTTTTCTATATGGTTCTCCCGTTTTGCCCTCTCTCTCTCTCTCTTTTCCAATTAAATCACCTCATCTTTTGAGGTTTTGCTTAAAAATATAAATAAACTTTTAAATGAAATAAAATATTGGGCTTTTACCTATTTAAGATTCATATTAATGATACTTTCATATGATATTAGGGATGACAACAGGATGAGGATCGACCAAGGATTGCCATTCCCATCTTACTGCTGCTTAAGCCATTTCACATTATGGTTTCTTGAAGCTTAGCACTTGACTAGCGCTTGACTAGCACTCAAGTGGATTAGCAATGAAGATTCTAGAATATTAGTGCTTGACTAGCGTTTGACTGGCGCTCGAACTACCTGTCGCGAAATATAAAAAGGACGCAATTTCTAGTTAGATTTTGTGACGACTATTTGGATTTTTGAAATCCTTGTGCGGAGACTTCATCCTCTGACTATTCTATAGCCTTCATATATTGTTTTTACTTATGAGAAACACAAATTTTGTTTTTTGTTTACGAGATTTGATTGATTGTTTCTCTTGAGAGTTTTTCACCATTTTTTCTTTCTCTAAAAATCCTTTACCGTTGCAGCCGTGCCAAGTGCCCAAATTCTTTAGAATATTACTCCTGAAATGTGTCAACATCTTATCAATCTTTTGAGTATTAGGGTAGTTCAGCCTTAGCCAACTCTTCTAAACCCAACCCAATCGATAGTAAAACTGTCAAAGCTAATAAAAGAAGCTAAACAGCTAGGGTGCGGATCATTTTCTAAAACAGTGGATGTCTTAGTGTCTAAGAATTGGATTCAGAATGTTGAAGAGATTTTTGAGAATATGAGGATTGATGATGCGACAAAATTAAAGGATTGCTAAAAAAGAATGCACGCACATAGTGAGATAACATCCAAGGCAGGTCTTCCTTAGCATTAACTTGGTTTGATTTTTAGCAAGATTTTAATAAACAATACTATAGCTGCTCCCATTAAAAGAAAAATAGAGTTGAGGAATTAGGTAAGGAAAGGAAAAAGTCTGGGGAGGATTTTAGGAAAAGAAAGGGGGCTAATTTTTCTCAAAGATTATTGTCGAAAAAGAGAAAGAATTCAGGGCCATCTAGTGCAACCCAATAGCAACCAGTATAAGACAAATTTCATCATAGAGTCAGGCACCTAAAGGAGTAGAGTCAATGGGCAACTCAGATATAAGAGGTCGATTTACTCTACGAATAGAAAGTCAACAATGTTCAAGATGTCAGAGATATCATATTAGACCATGTAGAGAAAAGAGGCAATGTTTCTAGTGTGGTCAACTAGGTCATATTCAAAAATTTTGCTCGAATAATCAAGTGTTTGAGTCAGTACCCTAGCCTCCACTTGCTATAACTTCAATTCAGAGGTGTCATGTCTTGACTCTGGGGTCTACACGTAACAATTGCCACTGACCCTCATGATACAATCTATACACCCTTAATGTATCAAGAAGTCTGTAAGGCTTTTCTGTCAATAACCAAAACCTGAAAATAGTTTATAAATATAAATCTTTATCCTTGGAATCATCAACATCAAAGAATTGATTTCCTTGATCAATTCATCCACAACATGCTTAATTTATAAATATCAATACAAAAATCATTTACTTAAAGGTTGAACAAAATAATAAATTCTTACATAAACATTTAGTTACAATACTTTACATATATCTCAGAAAATACATATCAAGTGGACTCAAGTTACAAATGTGAGTCAAGAAAGAAAGACCTACTAAGAGCGTCGTATGCCCTCTACCGCTATCGTAAGCCCAGCAAGTACTAGGGCTCTTAATCTGAAAGCTATAATTGTAAGGAGTGAGTATACTGCTATACTCAATGGGTAAATACATACATACATATATATACATATATGCACATACAATTTCAAATTCTCTAATATTAGGATTTCATTAATATCATACTCGAAAATACATGTATACATTTTTATTTATAACAAATGACTTAAAACGGAGTATAGGTCTTCATTTAATTTAAATAACCAAAACGGGCTAACCATACTTATTCGATCGCTACCTTGGCAAAGGTAACATCGAAATCAATCAATGAGCCTTTTATGTATAAATACCATATACAATGAATACTTATAAAATAGAAAACTATAGTCTTAGGCATTACAAAATCATTTATTTCATATAGAACATGCCTTTATAAAATTAACTGTTCGTCTCACTGATGTTGGCTCCGAGTAATCACTTGGTGATAAAGTGACTATCCTCATCATATTTGTCAAATTCATAAGATCTCTATCAAGCCGGCAGGACTTTCCATAAGGTCAATATAACAGTACATACGAGTTTGGCAAATAGTGGGTTTATGGCTTTTCCCTCTAATATCCCACTGCGGCTTCATTCATCTATGCGGCCTCTCATAGGTTAATCCATAGGCTACCTCCTTATATATATACAGTAAATGACTAGGCCCAAAGGCCATACAACTGGTTCACTAGCCATATAACAATATCTAGCCTCATCACTAAAATACATGCACAATTTAAAACAATTTATTTTTCAAATAGCGATTGCAAATCACATAAATAAATCGGGCCTCTCCAGCCATTCAGCATGTATATTCAAATAAATTCAAACTACAAACCGATCAACACATTATCCCAATATCAAATTTTAATCACATAAATACATGTTTAACACACAACAATACATATATATATATCACACACATATATTTACATAAATCATGCAGGTATAAATTTACTCAAGACAAAAGGGAGGGTAATCACTCTTATTACGTGTCCTCGAGTCTACTCAGTACTTCACTCGGGTTCTTAGAACCTAATATCACATATGCATATATTTATAAATTCCAAGATTCCAATTAGTTTAAAAATATACACTAGATGCAATTGCGTGGAAAGCATATCTAAATTTTCTTAGTTGATACATTACTTCGGGAGGCTTTACTAACTAGGCCATTTATTTCGTTTTCAACAATGAAACCCAATGGCCACTAATATTCCAAAGTTTGCATTTTCGTCTTACATGAAATGTATACATCCCTAATTTCACATTTATGTCTAAAACAGGTATACTCATTCCAAATAATTATTCAACACATATCCAATAATTATATACTTTTAATTAACCCAAATTATCACAAAAAACTAGATTTTCTATATGAATTTAACGTAAATTCTTAAGTGAACAGTAACCCTAAATTTCAACATGCTCAAATGTTCAAAATCGTATATCAAATGGGTTAATGGATTTACCAAGAACTCATAAAAGTTCTTAGAACTTCGAATCTTCATTTAATTGGTAAAACTCTCAAATTGATCGAAACCCTAATTTTCTTCTTTGTTCTTCCTTATTGTTGCTAGATTAATATTGGTATCAATGTGATGAGATTGTGATGGGTATTCACTTGACAATATACATATGCAAGCATAAGCCAAGGAGTTAGGAAGACTTGGCCAAAACTGAGAGAGTAAGAGAAAGAGAGTGTATTTTAGAGAGAAAAAGAGAATGGATGAATGAGAAGCCTGCAAATGATTTCCAACCTCATGGGTATTTATATAAATGAGTAAAAGGACTGAGTTGCCCTTGAAAATTTTTAAAATTCCATAATTACCCTTCAAAAATTCTCCTAAATTTGTGTTCTGTCAACCCAAAGGGTCAACACTTTTAGTTAAAGTATCGACATTTTTGATAAAACTGTCAATACTTTTATAGGAGGATCGATACTTTTGAAGTCAGTTGCCTTTAAAAATTTTTAGGCAAAAGTGTCAATACTATTGGGCAAAGTATCGATATGTTTGAATAAAGTGTTGATATTTTTTACCTAAGTGTCGACACTTTAATAAAATGATCGATATTTTTTGAAGTTAGTATGTTCAAAATTTTCTAGGGGTAAAGTGTCAATATTTTCCTATTTAAGTATCGACACTTTTGAAAAAAGTGTTGATACTTGTATCCTATGTGTCAATACCTTCATACAATTCACACTCTGGAAAAATTTGCAATCCCGAGTGTAAATACTTATCCTTCAAGTATCAACCTCTTTGCAAAGTCTCGAAACTTTCAATGAACTTGTTGACCTCTTCAGCATGTATCGGCCTACACCGTTATAATGTCGACACTTTTCAAGAAAGTATCAATCTCTTCCTTTCTCAGTGTTAATACTCTTGCCCAATTACCCAATTTTTTTTGCATAAACTTAAAATAAAAATTTTTCCTGGGAGCTCTACATCCCAAACCTTTGTAAGAACGCCGACCCTTGACTCCGCTAGCTAATTGGCTAGTGAGATTGCCGAGTGCATCAGCGTAAGGCTTTATTCTGAAATCTTTCTTATGCTAAATTCCAAATCATAATTTCAATTTCATTGTATTCATATCATTTAACTTAATTTAAATTTACCTAAATCTCATTAATGTGTCAACTATCCATTTAATTATGCATGTGCAAGTATGAATGTCATAAACTGACTATTTTACCCTTATGCTTGAAAAATAGGGTTTACAAGAAGGGTACAAGTACTACAATTCTAAGGGTTGTCATTGCATCTCATAGAGGCGGGACTAGAAATAGTTCACTGGTACAAAATGTTGAGAAACACCAGACTAGAGCCTAGACTCGAATATTAGTCATGACAACAAATGAAGCTCAAACAAACCCTGACATTTTCATAGGTACCATGACTGTATTGGACAAACATGCTTACATTTTAGTAGTTATCACTTTCGTAGAAGAATAGCTGATTTGGAATTTAGTATATAAGTGACTGATATGATTGAGATTTGGGTAGAGTTAAGTAATTGAAGTATAAAAAAGAAAAATCAAGTTTGAGATCACTTGGAAAGTTGATTAAAAAGAAGCTGATATGTAATAGTTGATATATAGAAATTGAGTGGAAGAAATGGATATGCATGAAGTTGAAATTGATGTCAAGTATGGTATTAGAAGCATAGTGATTTAGGCCAACTAGGTATACTGCTTAGAATAGGAAGAAAGTTTGAATTTGTTGACTATAAGTGCTTAATAGAAATTTGTTTTGAAAACAATCTAAAGGGGAGCTAATATATAAGAGTTTTGACACATATAAACTGAAATTGAGAATTATTGTTTGAAATTGACAACAATAGGTTTTAGAAGGTTGTTTAAAGAAGAGAAAGTTCTAAATGGAAGTTTGGGATTAAGGTGAATATTGAGAAATGTGATACAAGATTTTATTTGACTATGTTATTTTGGCTGGATAACTATTTTTATTAGGAAACCGATTTGACAAATTTTATTGCAATAGTCTAGAAATATGAATCAAGCAATGGTTTAGTTTTAATTGTTCTTGAAGTGTTGGGAAGAAAATGAATAAGAATTAAAAAAAAAGTGATATTTGTAGTAAACACAACTTAGAGATATATTTGTAAGTAAGAGTACATATGCATATGTGATTAAATCTGAATTGGAAACACATACTTTAGTTAAAAATGCTCTTTTGTTTATGTATGAAAAATGTAGGATGATACTCGATGTATACTTTGTATTTGATAACATTACAGATGAAGATGTGGTTCTTAGAATGTAATAATCACTTCAAGATTTTTTGAAAATAAGTTCATAGATGATACTTTTAGATTGTTCTGTTGAATGTTGAAAGAATTAGTAAACTTGAATTATGTTACAAATGGGAATACTTTATCTATTTATGTGATGTATAGGGTTGAATTGTTGACGGATGTTTTAGTCTACAATTTTTTGGTGAGTTTTTATTGGAGAGTTAGATGGATAGGAAAAGGTTGAGTGTGTTTCAGAAAATAGAACTGAGAGATTTCAGTTCTTGGAATATTATTATTGCTAGATATGCCTCAAATGATGAATGGTTGAAAGCATTGAACCCTTTTTTTCATACATCAAATGATGACTTAGGAAAGAAATTCCATGGCTATTTTTCTCGGTCATCCGTAATGATATGAGGTTACCATTGAGAAAATAAAAATGATCTGAGAAAGACTAAAGACATCACAAGATAGATAGAAAAGTTATGCAGACAATCAAAGGGGAAGCTTAGAATTTAAGGTGGGTGATTGAGTATTTTTAAAGGTTTCTCCTTGGAAAGGTATTATCAGATTTCGAAAATGGGATAAATTGAATCATAGATATATAGGACCTTTCATGATCACAGAGAGAATTAGAGCTGTAGCATATCGTTTGGAATTACCACCAAAATTGGATTGAGTCCATAATGTCTTCCATGTTTCATTACTAAAGAAGTACACCCCCGACCCATCGCACATTCTTGAAACTCCACTAGTTCAACTTCACAAGAATTTATCTTTGGTTATGTAGCCATTGGAGCTATTGGATCGAAAAGAGAAGGTGTTGAGAAATAAAATTATACCAATGGTTAAAGGTTGTGAAGAAACAATAATATAGAAGAAGTTATAAGGGAAACATGAGCTTTCATAGCACAATAGTACCCTTAATTATTCCATAAGTACAAGTATCGTATTCTATAAATTTTGAGGATAAATTTTTACAACATATTAAGTTGTGAGAGGAATTAACCGTGATTATTCATGCATAGTTAAAACAGAATTAAGGCATAAAATGTTATGTATACCTAAGTATGTGATTATTATTACTACTTCTAAGATTTTTAATATGTTGATAGTGCATTAGGTATTGAAGTTGTAGAAAAATCTAATTAAGAAGTAAACTTTGATATTAATTTAATAATGTTATTTGATTTTGGGCCAAGTATTACATATATATATATAGAGAGAGAGAGAAAGAGAGAGAAACACATCAAGCCCAAATTTACATTTAATCCAAGTCACATTCAAACTTGAATCTAAAACCAAATGAAACCAAAATCCAACCCATGTTTAAGCATACAATTCAAGCTCAAAAAGAATTCATTTTCTTTACAATTCTCTAAAAAAAAAATCCACCATCCATGTACTGTGACCTCAATCCTCCATTTGTCATCATATTAGCCAACTAAGGTGGTTTTAGATAAGTATAAATTTGGGCCAAAATAAGTGGAGAATTTGGTGGCAAAAATGGGTCCATTGGATTAAGTTAGGTTGATCCAAGCCCTCCATTTATACAATTAATTAAACTACCTAATATTTGATATTTCAATTTGGAAAAGGGAAGGAGAAGTATATAGGAGAGGAGAGAAATGAAAGAAACAAAAGAGAAATAAGAAGCAAAGAAGGAAAATAGTACAAACCAAAGAGAAGAAAGAGAGAGAGCTGGCTGAGAGAGATAAAGAAGAAGAGAAGAAAGAAGTGAGAAAGAAAAGAAGAAAAGAGAGAGAAAGAGAGAAAGAGAAAAAGAGAAGAGAAGGATGAGTGAGAGTTTGATTGCTAGCAAAGGGTGGTAAGTATATATGCACTTATCAATGATTTTAAAATCTTAGTTGTATCTTATATTTATTACATGTTGAAATTATGAAGTAAATGACTTGTTGGTTGTACTAGAGTTGAATACAATGAATAATTTATATATATACACTTGTCAATGATTTTAAAATCTTTGTTGTATCTTGTATTTATTATATGTTGAAATTGTAAAGTAAATGACTTGTTGGTTGTAGTAGAGTTAAATACAATAAATAATTTATATATGGCAATATTTTGATGTTGAATGATATGAAATAGACATTAAATGATATGTAGTTAGTGTGGAAATGTCGGTAGTGAGTGGTAAAGGTTAGGGCAATGAATGAGTGTCGATATGGCGGTGTTGTGGTTGTGATTTGGTGCAAGGAAAATGTGAATTTAAAATGTGTTTATGTGTCTTTATGGTGGCTGGATTATGTTAGAAAATAGGGCAGTGAGTTTAAAGTTAGAGGAGTGCATGTCGGTTGCAAGAATGTTCAAATAGAACTAAGTAAATCGAAGATAGAAAGAGTTTCTGACATCCAATTATCAATCCGTCAAATCTATAAAAACTAGACGTATAGGGAAATAACATATCCAAAAACCAGGTTGATTTGTATAAAAATGAGTTCCCAACAAAATTTGGAAGTGAGTGCTTTACTTTTAGACTGCATACTGCCTCATTCTACACAGGGTTTAGAAATTGTTTATAACTCGAGCATTCGGATTCATAATCCAAATTTGTAAAAAGTCATGAAAACTAGACTCATAATAGAATATGTCATAAAAAATGGTAGGCTGAGATTGGTTGCTAGTTTTGTACAGTGAAAGTTTAAAATCGTTCTCTGTGCATTGAAATGTCACTTAGAATCATTCATATTTTTGACTCAGGAAATTCTAGTTTAAACTTCGTAGTAATTCAAACCCTTTTAGTTTTTTATTGGGGCAAAGCATACATGCATAATATATATATATATATATTTATTTAATTATTTACGGTTGTAAATCTTAACGAAAGTCATGTACTATAGATCATCAGCACAAACATTCATCGACTCTACTTTGAATCGAATAAGCTTGACCATAACCAGTTAATAGATGGACGTGTTTTCAAAGTTGTTAAATAAAATGATTCAAATGTTTAATTGTTTACACAAAATGTTTGAATTGTGAATAATTTAAAAATCGATTTAAGATTTTATTTTATTTTATTTTTCTAAAATAGTGTTTGGATAAATTGTTTGAAATATAAATGTTTTGCGGATGGTTTAAATTGTTTAATTGTTCTAAGAATCCAGAATTTTGAATGCATTGGATTTATGAAATTAACAGGTTTAAAGTAAGGGTAAAATTTTGGAAAATATGTTTGAATATTTAAGAATTGTTTCTGTGGATGGATAAATTATAATAAATTGATCATGTATTGATATATGATACAAACGATGAAAGATGTTTTATAAAAATTTGTAATTTAAGATTTTAGTATAAATTGCTCGATAGGAGCGTATCTGTATAGATATTCTGCTCTTACTAGGACAGGAGTAAGGGAGATATTATATATTTCTGCTTATATTTGAGAAATGGGTGATTGAGTTTGTAAAATTGTATATTTCCGCCCTTACTAGATACAAGGTTAAGGGAGAGACTACTCACTTTAGCCTTTACCAATTGATATAGATAAAGGGGAGGTTCCTACTAGATAAGGGGTGTCTTACACCACACCTCTTATTCAGACTAATATTAACAAGTGGGCTTAACAAAATTATTCTACATACATATATAAAATAACTCATTAATGGGTCTTGAAATGTCAATCGGATGTACACCAGAGGACGTCTCAAGAGATAGTTTTCTGGCAAGCTCAATTTCTTTTATTTGATCATCCACATATTTTAAATATAAAATTGTTTTCCATTTCATGCATAGATTATGAGAAATGAATTGAAAATTTTTGTGAAAAGTTATACCTTTTTGAAACATGATATTTTTGCTTGTTTGATAATTGTAAATAATTTAAATTACTATTATGACGTGTTATATTTAGACATGCTACTCTTACTTTTCTTTTATGTTTTTCATATTACCGTTGTTTATCTATTCACTAAATTTTATACTTACTTTTTATTTTAAAAAAATTTTTTAGATTAGAAAATTTTCGAGGAGGTTGCCAGTCCACTCCCTAAGCTTAATTTTGAGGATTGCAATTAGTAGCTGTAGGTTCTCAATGTTCTCCACAAATGTGTGTGTGTGTGTTTGTGTGTATATATATATATATATATATTTAGAAGGGATGCATAAGCTTTGTATAATTATTTGGTTGTCAAAAATATTACATTTGTAAATATTTTGTACATATATAATATTATGTGATTTTATCTATAAGGATTTAGTATTAGAAATCTAGAAGCCATACGCAGGGAATACTAGTGGAAGGTATGCTTCGCGAGTGTGTGGCGGTTGTTACGTATTTGGATCTACGGATCGGGGTGTGATAGCTTGAATATAAAATTAATGTATTTTGTATATTAGTTTTGAGATATTATCCGAGTATTAAAAAGAAGTGTTTAGCTAGAGTTAGAAGGAAAAAAATAATTTTTTTTTTAATTTAAGGAACATTTTATAAAAATAAAAAATATAATAAAATTAGATACTGAAGTGTTTCATATGTTTAAGAGGTATAATAATCAAAGCATTAATCTTATTTAAAAAAAATGTTAATTGGAATATCAAGTGTGAAAAATATTTTATTACATGAATTTATTTATTGGTGTATGATCCTTTGTTTCTAATAACAACTACATAATTTATCGGTGTCATATTAAACTAAATCAATTCAAAATTACTAGATTTTTTGGAGCTTGTATGTATGTGTAATGGATATTGTTGGAACTCGATCAAATACATAGTTGTATTGGCAGGTTGATAAATCGAAAATTATATTTAAAAATATAATTATTATGTTTTATATATGTATGCTCATAGTAAGACTTAACTAACGATATACTAATATATTTATTTTCTTTTAATATTTTAATATTATATAACTAAATGTAATTTTTTTTGTATATTAAATTAAAAAATAAATAAATCAACTGTGCTGAAGAGATAATAAATATAAATGTTTAGAAAAAAAATAATTTTTAGTGTTTTTTTCAATGTATCATATATGTTAGAAACCTTTAAGTGTGATATTTTTGGGACAATTCTTTCATCAACTTCGCGTTTGACAATTTGACATTTGTAATAGAGAATTAAATTAAGATTTTCATTAGAAACTTATAAATTATTTGTGTTATTATCCAACAAGCTTTATATATATTAATTGTAATACCCCAAAATTTAAATCAAGGGGATTTTAGTTATTTTACATATGAGGGGTAATTTTGTTATTTTTTAAATTTCATGTCGGGTGTTGGAAGCCAAGCTAATAACTTTGTATTAATGTTTAATTAGATATTATGAGTGATTTGATAACAATTTGATAAATTTAGAAAATTTTTCCTTAAGGCTTTATTCGCACACTTAACCTTCAAACAAAAATTAGTGTTGATTGAAAAATTCAATTGATAAACAATTTATTTCTACTGAAAAAGGACTTGAACAGATCAATATGAATCAAATTTGAGTCAATGTTGAGGTCAGACGAGAGAGATTCGAAGCCTAGATAACATCATATATGTAGGAAGACAATAAATGACATGTTTACCTTTCCAACTTCATTTCTCTTCATCTCTTTTTAGGGACAAATGAGTCATTATATCATATTTTAATCTATATTTGAGTTGGGCAAAAACCAAAAACGAGCCGTTTTTTCTTCTTCTTTCCATGGGTGTCATTTTGCTCTCATTTTAATTCTTTCTTCAATTTCCTTCAAATTACTCATTTAATAATCGATTAAAGTCTTATTTCTTGTTGCCAATTATAAGTACTCGACACGAGCTACACTCTATGAACTTCGTTTGAGAGATTTGTTTGATGACTATGCTGCGAGGAGAGTAGATTTACTATTCATAATTTGGGAATTTTCGCAATTACTTATAATTCGGACGTCTTAGGGTATTGACCTTTAGGTATGATACCCAGCACTATTATTATCGTATTTTGATATTTTAAATAATTTTTCGATAATAGTTACTATTTATCATGGAGTTACTGTTTATCACAGACATTTTTTCAATTATGGTTGTTAAGTTAGAATTAAATCGATTAGTTATTAGACAATGTAAAATTAAATTTTGTTGGAAGATATAAATAGTGACAGTAACGTTCGCGCTTGAGTTATATTTCAAAATAATGTGTTATCGTGTGAAATTGGTTAAGAATAGTTAGTTAAGTATAATCGACACCGCGAGTATTAATCATTTGATTCATATTGTAGAAGAAAATATAATTAAAAAAAAAGAGGGAAACCATATTGTATATTAACATAATAATTAGTATAAATGTGTTATAGATACAACGAGGGAGTGGCAATTCTAACCCCCAGTGTCGGGCTTCTATTCCATTTTTAGTGACACCTGTAAGTAGATATTTATTTTTATCTAAGTTTAAAGTATTATTTAAGAATTAACTGTTAAATTCATAACAAATAAATTGATTTAGATTATACTTTATATGAAATATGAGATTTACTTTGAGCTATATATATTGTTGTGGAAGAGTTGTTGAAATACCGATTTTGAGGTCTAGAGGCGACCATTGTGTTTTAATTGTGACATATTGATTTTAAGATACACACATTATACTTTATATGGAGTATAAGATTTGTGTTTCTGACCTCATGTTAGTCGTTATTTCAATTTTTACTGAACCCTAGCCTGTAAACATAAAGGGAAAAGTTTATATGCTCTGAAAGTACATTTTGATTTGTGTTATGTGAAGGTACGGGTACATGTGAGAAGTAGTGGGCGAAGGAGGATTTGATATCTGACCTGAAATCTATACACATCCCTGCATATATCTATTTTTTCACTTGACTCTTTGAAACTATAATTATAGAATCATAATAACATATAGTGGATGTCTTATTAATATGGTCTATATCTAAAATTGATTTTAACTTTAAACATATTTTATGTCGAAACTAAATTTACTTAAAATTTATTATTTTTCTATTATTTCAATATCCACTTGTTGAGTTTTTCCTAAAACTCACCCCATTACAGTTTCCAGTGATTGTAGGGCTCACTTCTAAGTGAGGATTCTAAGAGATGTTTGTGAAGAATATTGAAATTCCAGATTTTCCATGCAATCACCTGGAAGTTAATATTTTTCTCTATTTTGTACATTGGGCATGGCGTATAATAATGTATACACATTATGAATGTAACTTTTGTATATTTCTGTGCATATTGGGTTGTACATATACTCTTTTGTATATGAATATCATAGTATATGTTTTGTATAGTGTTGATGAGCATGGTGCCCTTGGTATACATGTATGAGTTCATGCATTGTATTTATCTGCATTATAGGTTTACATGTTCAAGTTTTGTCTAAAGCTTATAGGGGTAGGATAGCTCTACCTCTATGTTGTCACAACACTGATTTTCAGTATGTGACATTAATCAACATAATAATAATGTAATTTTATACTATTCAAATAGTTATATATAATATTTCTTCAAAAAAGTTCAAATGAAAATTTAAAAAAAAAATTCATATGTTTTTTAAAAACGATTCAGAAAAAGAAATTTAACTTAAATAAATAAAATTTAAAAATTAACTAATATTATTTTCATTCAATTAATCAATAATTTCATTCATGGACAGATCAAATGCATATATACAATTGTTTGAGTTTATTGCTAACAAAAAGTCTTTGTTCATGACGTTCACTTGGAAACATGACAAATCTGATTGAAAACAAAAGGATCATCACTTTACGAGGTAAAAACCAAACATGGGCTTCGCTCATTCTTGTTAGTATTAATTACTTGGTTATTTCCAGGAGATACTAAAGAATCAAGTAATCCTTGGTGGATTTAATAGTACACCTGAAACAAAATTTTTAAAAACTTAGCAAAAGAAGGATCACACATGCCAAGATTCTTAGCGTCGTCAAAACAACTATAAATGAAGTGAATTACTTTATTAAATTGTATAATCAATTACATCTCCTAAATGGAAAAGAAAAAGAACAAGAAAAAGGAAGGATGTTTGTCAATCATTTCATATAATTCCTAGATTTTGGAGTAAACCATGGTTGAGCTTCTAGATTCATTTACTTTGTCGGACAATATCCCACGTTTACATATCATGTTCATATAAGCCTACACTACATATATATCAGTCAATAAAAAATGTCTTAAAATTCTAAACTGCACATGATGCTTTTCTAATAAAGATATATATCTATCTATATATGTATAGATATATAACTCTATATTTAGATCATTCGATTCACCCATTTTAAATGACTCAGATTGTTTCTTGAATACACAATACAGGATCAGTCAACTTCTATTATTTTCTTTCTAGCTTCTCAGTGACTAGCTAGCTCTCCCACTCCTCCTTCAAAGGGAAAATAAATTATTTTCTCTGTGGAAATTTGTCCCAAATATTTTGAGAAATATTTATTATTGTTGAGAAAATGAAATGAAATGAAAAATGTGGAAAGAAAAGAGGGGAGAAAGAGAAACAAGAACAAATTGATGAGCTACATTTTTATTAATTAGCTTGATTCATTCTTACATATATGATGCCTTTTTACAGGCTTTCACAAGAGAGTTTTAACTAACAATATCATTAATACAATACCCAACTACAAACTACCAATTAACCAACATAATTTAAAACCCCGCAAACTCGCTTTTGAATTCCTGAGAATTCCAATGTAGTGGTGAAGAAAAGCCTAAGGGTGTATGGTATGCGGAGCTCGGTAAAAGTAAAATAATAATAATATTAGTCTTTTTTTTTTAAATGTCAATTTATTGAGATATCATCTTAAAAAAAAAAAATTTTAAAATTTCTGCATGAAATGTTACATCATCGTAAGACAGAAACTAAAAATCTTTCAAGGAGATGGAATAATATGTTTCTTGGTCTCTTTCTAATTTGATACACCAAATCTTTCAAATTTGATTGTGAATGTCTTTCTCCCAGTACCTAAACAATATACAAAAAGTCAACCATTCAATTTAATGGGATCCCAAAAGTCCTTTAAGACAACTGTAAATACTAATAATTATCAATATCTTGTAATCTTGCGTTTATATTAACATCTTCTTCACTAATAATATTTTAAGATCTCCATCATTTTCAAACACATATGTTAATTGGATGTCTTGCATAGTCTAAATTTTAAATAGATATGTTCATATTAAAGTCATAATCAAATCCTAAGTTGATATGTACAAAGTTATTTGAACTGGATAACATATTTAATAACAAGACGTTTTCACTTTTATTTATTTATATATAAGTGATCCATGAAATCAATGTTATGCTATGTTTAAGTGTTATTTGAAAACAACTTAAATATAATTTGTATGGATTCTGTCTTCAAATTTAAGCTTTTAAATCAAGTGATAAATTTAATACTGTATCATAGCAGACTTGACCTCATAACTTTGTCTTCAAATTTTTGTAAGCATCAAAAATTAAAAATAATTATTTAAATTCACATTACATTATCCATTAAATCTTGCATACAAGGGATGAAAGCAGCTTGTCTTGTTAATATAATATTTTAATCTTAAAATGTTTTTACGAATATATATATATATATGTATATATTTTTAAATATGTAAGTCTTTAGTTGTGACATGACTAGGCAACACTTAGATTTTACTACATTATTTCACTACTGAGATATGGTGGGACATGGATAAACTTTTATGACTTGATATAAGGTATTCTATCAATCAAATTCTAATAAAAATTATATTTATATAATTTTATGTCACAATAATATAATAGTATCATGTTAATTTGTATTGATAAAAATAAATTTATACAAAAAATTATATTCCTAATATTATTCTTATTTATAATTATTTTTTGATTAATTTCAAAAGTAATATATAACAACTAAAATATTTTTTGATTAATTTTCATTTAATTATTTATATTTATCAATCGCTCATTTACTTGTATGTAATTGTCTATTATTTATTTTTAAACATAATTTATAATCAAAAACACTTCACTTTTAACACTTCACTTTTCAACCTATTTTTAATTATGTTAATTGTTTTAAATGTCTTAATCTAATAAAATTTTACTGAAAACAACTAATATTAATATGTGATAAATAATATTGAAACTAAATGAGAAAAACAAGTTGTTTTATTCTATACGATGATCATTAACTTCAAATGAAACAAAGGATCATTTCCATAAAAAATTTCCAACACTAATTTTTTTTTAATTAAACCAAGGACCCACCATTAGGTATTCTAGAATTCTTGATTGTCACCAGAAGATAAAAGCTCTCAAGATTTAATTTCGATATCCATCATTTGTAGAGTCTACTTGAGACAATCAAACCATGCTTTTACATGCTACCAGCTACCTAACTTGGACAAAACATGCAGCGAAGTCAAATTAACTTTAAAGTGTATTTAATTACTGTTACTTAATTAGGATGCAAAAGTGTATTTAACAATAATTAAGAAACTTTAACAAATTTAATAATTTCAAATCTGCCCATTTTAAGTTATTATTTAAATATTTATTTTTCTTTTCTTACTATTTTTGATACAGCTTGGTTTTTCTTCTTCTATATATAATACATAGAATCTATCATCAGTTTTCAGGGATATTTTCCATTAGTATTATTAGAAGATGGCAGTGGTGCCAACTGGGTTTAGGTTCAATCCCACAGATGAAGAACTCATTGAAATACTTGAAAGGAAAGTATCTGGCCAACAAATGCCTCTCCATTTCAACTTTATTGTAGAAAGAAACGTTTATGACCTTGAACCTCAACATCTTCAATGTCTGTTAAGCTTCTCTCTTCTTCTCTCTTCTTCTCTCTTCATTAAATTCATATATCTTCAATGTCTATTGAACTTTCATTTTCTTGATAATGATATGCAGGTGATCACAACGCGGCGGTGCCAGAGAACGAGAGATATTGCTTCTGTATGAGGGAGAATGATTCAAGAGAAGTATCAGGTCGAGGATGGTGGAAAGCTACAAGCCATGTTAAGAAAATTTATGCTAAAAATGGATCATCTGTCATTGGTTATAAAAGACCACTCACGTTTCAAAAATTTAAGGATAATCAAAGAAACCGAAACAATGCTATCAAAACTAACTGGATTATGCATGAATTTAGCCTTCAATCAAACACTACGGTTTGTTTAATTAATTTCTGTCCTAATTAATTCATTGGAAATGCTTTCTGAGTGTACAATTAAATTCATTGTATGAAAGTAATTTTAATCCTTTTTACTTTTGATAAAATTTTCTAGGATTGGAGACTTTGTAAGATCAAATATAAAGGAAAACCAAGTTTACAAGAAGAGCTGGAGAATGTCAGAAATGAGTGCAAATTAAGTAATGATTTTGAAGCAAACTGTTCAAGTTCAGCAGTAATAGGAATACAGCAGCAGGCTAATTTTGTTGCCCAGCAACAACAGCGGCAGCAATCGCAAGCATTAGAGCTTGCGCAACAGCAGCACAAGGCTTCATATGATCAATTTTTAACCCAATTTATGAGCTCAAATAATTATGATCACTTTGGTGATCAGTTGGAGCAAGCTGAAGATTCATCGGAGCAAATATTATTTCCTAGCTTTTGGTCTAATTGGCAGAAATAAAATTAATTACCTATTTTTTCTCTTTCCGCAGATTCCTGATAGCAGAAAAGTGGAATACTTTTGATTCGTAATTCAAGTTTTCAATTTCTTTGTTGATTAATTTCTTCTTTAGATGTTGTTTATTTCAGACCAACACTTTGCCCATAGGAATTCTTGTTTGATTATAACAAAATATGAACTCATACATATATAACAACAATATAGTTATAGAAAAAAATTATATATATATTTTCTACAATCAAGTTAAATTGTACTATTTATTCATTGATTCAAAATATATTATAGTCTCTGTTTATAAAGAAAAAAAATTAAAAAGAAAAAGAAAAATAATCATACCGTGATCTTGGAGGTACATTTTCTGTAAACAAATAATTGGATGATTAATAATTGATTATGACTGATTTGGATTCTTGCGAAATATTTATCCATTAATAATCTTGATTTGATTTTTGTCTAATTTTCTTTATCAAGATATTGACTCTGATTCTTATAAATACAATGTTTTATATATATAACACGTCAAAAACTTCCTTTTATAATAAATGAAATTAATTATACTGAGAATATGGTGATGGGTTATTAATTGATAAGCAAAGATTGCGGTTGTCCTTTTTTAATGAAAATTGTATATCATTTTGACAATCATGGAGAAATCTTCTATCAACTCATTTTTTTCAATTGATAAGAATAAAAAGATAATTTTAAAAATTATTTTCAATATTCATGATCATTTTTCTCATGTTTCACCCTTGATATGGCAAGAATTAAAATATCAATCAAAATAACAATTTGTCAAAATCAATCAAATATTTTATAAAAGAAAAAATTAATCTCTCAATTATGTTATTTTAAACTAATTTATTTTTAGTTTTTAGTTATTATATAAATAAAGATTGGTAAAACTTATATAATAAGAGTGAAAATAATAATTTCTTCATTTATGAATTTTTTGTCAATGAAGACATGAAGTATTGAATTTCTCCCATTCACACATAGAGTACATTTGATATTTAGGTGATTTCAACTTTGAAATTAAAGTTAAAAATGTATTTAGAAACATTAGCTTTTAATGTGATTCACTTATTTTTTTTATTAAAATTTAATATTTAGTGCTTCCAAAAGTTAAAAGAGAAGATGGAAGAGAAAAGTTAAGGTTAACACACATTACACATACATAGAAGATGTTGTGGTTCAAGGTCACAAACGTTTCTTTCAACAACGAAACTCATATGGAGAGGCGTTTGTTTCTCAGATACGTTCCTTTCAAGTATTTCGATGAGTTCTTCATCTGTGGGATTAAACCTGAACCCAGTTGGCACCATTGACATATTCTAATAATACTAATGGGAAATATCTCTGGAAGACAACAAACTAATGATACATTCTATGTATTATATATAGAAAAGATAAGTACAATCAAACTGTATAAAAAAATAATGAGAAAAGAAAAAAGAAGTCGGAGGTTTAAAATAATTAATTTGTTAAAGTTTATTTTATCATTGCTACTTTTGCTTCTAAATTAAATAGTATTGTAATAAAATACACTTTAACGTACAATATAAAACTTAAGAAAAAAAAAAAAAGTTAACTTGACTTTAGATGTATTTGGTGCATGTTTGGTCCAGGTCAGGTAGCTGGTAGCATGTAAAACATGTAATAGGTTATATGTTTATATTTGATGACTTTAATCAACTGTGTTCCCTAAATTGTTGAATGCGGTTGGGGCTTGTTTCACATGACTTATATATGTTTCAATTAAAGAACTTTAATTTAATGGTAAATATATATTAAAAAAAGAATGCATGAAGGATTAAAAATATTCTCTCATGCCTATTGAAAAAAGTCTAAATTTGGGTTAATATCTGTGTGAAGCTCTTTCCAAACTGTTTTAAAATATTGAATTGCTAAAAATATATATATATATATATATATATATTTTATTATCTCATATTTCTTGTAATATAATAGCAAAAAGGATATTTTTAAAGTAATTGTGGGATCGATAACTAAACAATCAATAAATATTAAACTGGGGATTGAAAGTGAGATATAATTGATTTTTCAAACACCAAGAATCAATTGTATTATCTAAAATAGATTCTAATAACGTTGTTAATAAAAGTCCACATTTCTTACAACATTCTAATGAAAACCCTTTATGCAAATAGTTCGAAGATAATTTCTTTTTTGTTAAACTCCATGTATTAGAATTTTTAATTGCTAGTCTTTCAAACAATACTTTTACATAAAGAATTTTAGTTCAGATTTTAAAAATTATGGATCCCCGCACTTGAGAAGTAGTTTTAACTTATAGTGCCAATCAATAATCCCATATGTTCTCTTATGACATCCAAAGTTTCTCCAATCTCCAAAATTTTCAACAGCAAGACAATTAATGGTGGGTCCTTCGTTGAATATGCATGAATAGAAAATTAATAGGAAAAAAGAAAAATTGTTCATCACTGCGTGTCTAGTGTTGGAAACTTTGTATGAAAATGACCTCTTGTTTCTTTTGATAAAAATTTTCATTCCAGAAGTCCATAAAGTTATTGATCATCAAATAGAATAAAACAACTAGTTTTGGTTTCAATACTAAAATTTATTAGATTAAAACCATTGACATAATTAAAGGTATTTATTAATGTACTGGAATTTTTAGTTGTAATTGTCACTTGAATAAAATTATTGTGCTATTGACAATAAGGTAGTGGGTGGTTGATTAATATAAAATTTTTAAATAAAAGGGAGTATTTATTAAATATTAAGTTCTTTTAAAAGAAAAAAAAATCTTAAAAATATATTTTATATTTGATAGATAGACAAAGTCACAAATATGGTCTCCTCTCTAGTTAAAAAAAATAAAATAAATAAAAATAGGTCCTCCTGACACCGCACATCTTAATAGCAAAGAATCTATTCAAATCTAGGTATTTTTCAAGTCGTGTCATGCTCAAAAGGTTCAATTGAATATAATAGAGCAATTATAATAGTAATAATAATATTTTAATTAATTTCATTTTTTTTAAAAATATAAAATCTAAAAATTAAGATTTCTTTTAAAGAGAAGTTCAAAATTTAAAGTTTTGAAATAAACATAAAATAGTTTTTTTTGTCAAAAATTATAATGTATAATTTTTTTAATTGCATTTCAACCACACTTAAAAAAAATGGAAGCAATTTGAGATTAAAACAATTCTCCTAACCATTAGAGAAGCCTTACAAAAAGACACTAAAACATATCACAAAGTTGATTTCGTGAATCACTTATGTAAAAACGATGACTTTTCAATGACTTTATAGAGATCAACTTAGGATTTGCTTATCACCTTAATATAAACAAATCTATTCAGAATTTAGTCTATGCAAGATATCCAATAACATATGTGTTTTGAGATGATGGAGATCTTAAAAGATTCTGAGTAAAATAGATTTTAATCTTAAAAGCAAGTAAACCATATCCAAGAGAATTTTACAGTTGTCTTCAAAGGATTTTGGATTTGGAATCTTCAAATATTTGCGAGGTCCAATTATAATTCGATGGTTGATTTTTTGTGTCTCTTGCTTAGGGAATTATGGTCAACCAAAATTTTAAGAGAAAGATCTTTCACAATCAAATTGGAAAGATACGGTGTATCAAATTAATTAGAAAAGACCAAGAAACATATTATTCCATTTCCTTAGAAAGACTTTTTGCTACTGTCTTAAGTTGATGCAACATTCCATGGTCATATTAGTACATCAAGTTGGACACTCTTTCTTGGAAATATTGACTTTTCTAAAAGATATACGGATTCTCAAATTATATAAATTATTGGGTTTTTACTTATTTAATTTTTATATTAATGGTTCTTTCATATGATATCATAACGAATAGAATTTTTTAGAATAATTTTTAAAAAATAATTTCATTAATTTTTACTGAATTTCATACAAACAAATTCCTTTCGTCTAATATAAAATAACTTATTTTTTAGTATAAGAGATCTTGCTCCAAAATCATTTTCACTATAAAAAATCAATACTTTGTGTTAGGGTTTATAGTATTGGCATCTTTTGGAAATACATTTTTATCTGTTGTACGTTTTTATTACAACAAAATTGGGTGTGTTACAGTTTATCCGTGTTTTAATTTTCATATAAAAAGAATTTCAAATTTACTAGTTTTTTAGGCAAAGTTGGATTTCAAGTATAACTAGAAAACTTGTGTGGCAATTCTACAACTTAAAGAAAATAATTATAATTTGGAAAAAAATCTTTTATTTTAAAGAAACTTCTTCCTATTTAAAAAAATTTATTCCTTTTAGGTTTATGAAACAAAAATCTTCATTGAACAAGACTTGGAGACACCAAAACAGAAAGCCTCTGAGTGTGATTTTTCAAGTTGTTAATGTTTTCCTCAGTGCCTTAAAGTGAAAACAACTTGTTGGAAATTATGAGTCTGTAATTTCTAGTTTCATAAACTTAAATAGTGTTTTCTTAAGTGTGGTTAAAACATATTTGTTCTTTGGGAGAAGGATTTATGTTTGTTGAAGGAAGTTCAACGGAATCTAGTAAAAGGATCTTGCTGAATTAAGTCGAAGGAATTTTGATACATCAAGGCGAGTGGATCTTGTAGAATAAGGCCACCAAGAAAGATTCAACGTAGCAGCAATAACAATAAAAGTGAGTCTTTATTTTGTATAAGTCTATTGATGTTTGTAATTGTTTACTTTTTAGTGAATTATTTTCTCTGAGTGTGGTCTCATTGATGTAGAATTGAGAAATTCTAACCACGTTAAAATCGGTTGTCTCCTTATATTTAATTACTGTGTGGTTTTTTTAATTTAATTGATTAGTAAAAATAATAAAGTTGGTAAATACTTGCTAAAAAGAATCTTTCAATTGGTATAAGAGCTTCTCACTAATTTATTTAGTAAGATTTTGGTGTTTTTAGTTTGTTTTTTTAGGTATGTACTTTTAAAGAGAAGGATGATTGATATCCCAACCACCACTACTTGATGGCACGAATTATTTATATGTTTGTTAAGGGCTTTTATCAAGACAATTAATGAGAAGGCAAGGCATTCTATGATGTATTATTGGAAAACTCCTACCATAATCGATGACAAGAATGAAATGGTTATAAAATCGGAAGAAACTTGAACAAGAGATGAGGATAGTTTGTCAAATTACTGTTGGAGATATGCCCTAGAACTAATCGTGTCATACGGTCTAGGGATATCATCCTTATGTATATATAACTTTGTAAATTATTGTAAATTAGTTTATGATT
>JAXCLQ010000948.1:0-36534 GCA_035584115.1 Cedrela odorata
GGAGTATGTATTTGCAGTTAATATGAAACAGGTGTGACACATGAGGTACATCATTATATGATATATATATAAGATCCATCTGTATAGATATCATCATCTACATCCAGAAAGCTGTATGCTTTGGAAAAAGCTTATAAAGTTTGAGAAGGGGTTTTGATTGATCAAAAAGATGAATCTACTTCAACCGATATGCCTTTAGACACGGTCATACATAACATAGAAATTACACTTGGAAAGCGTGGACAATTAGCTAGAGTAGGGGGTGCTATAGCTAAACTGATTGCAAAAGAGGAGAAATTGGCTACATTAAAATTACCTTTTAGGGAGGTCCATTTGATATCCAAAAACTGCTTAGCAACCATCGGTCAAGGGGGAATGTTGGGGTGAACCAAAAAAGTTTGGGTAGAGCCAGATCTAAATGTTGGCTAAGTAAGCGTCCTATAGTAAGAAAAGTAGTTATGAACCCTGTAGACCAACCCCATGGGGTGGTGAAGGAAGGGCTCTAATTGGTAGAAAAAGACCCGCAACCCCTTGAGGTTATCCTGCACTTGGAAGAAGAAGTAGAAAAAAGAATAAATATAATGATAATTTGATTCTTTGCCGACGTAGTAAATAGGAGAGAAAATATAATTTCTTTCTTTGTTTTTATAATTTACAAAAGAAAAAAATAGGAGAATACCTATTTTTTTAAGTTGATCCACTTACAACCTTTGTATCATCTAGTTATTCTCCTATTTTTTAACTCTACATTTGATATTGTTGACTTTGGAGGACGTCTTTGCATGGTTCATTATTGTGAAGATGGTGATACTGATATTTGGACATTTATAGATGATGAGCAACAACAACAACATTATTGGATTAAGTTGATGAGCATTCTAGTTGTTGTTTCGGATAATTATAGTTTGGAAGAAGAAATTTTCTCAAAAAGAGTAGTTTATTCCAAGAATAATGATGAAAAAGTTCTCATGACAATTAAAATAATTCCTCCTGCTTAGGATAACACAAAGAGAATTAGGAATGTATTCCTTCTATACAAAAATAAAGAGAATACATTCAAAGATATTCATATTCAAGGTGTACAAGAAGAATTATACCAACTCGTACCATACACAGAGGTCCTTATTTATTCACCCATTCTTTAGCTTCAATCCATGACTAAAGGGTTATATTTTATATTTAATATTTTTAATTAATGTTAAATTCTTAATTTTGTGGAATCATAAATTAATTAATTCATTATAGTTTCTGTTTCGATATTAATTAATTAATTGCAAATAATTCTTCGTTAATTTGCATGCATGAATAATTAGAAATGATCAATTGAATTAGGGAAATTTGTGCTTAATTAATTTTTAAATTCTTGAAGAAGATTGCTAATTATAGTTAACGATTCCTGAGGAGAGTAGATTTTGTTGTTTAAATTTGTTGGGCATATAGTCCGATACGTTTAAGGTCCATAAGTCTATAGACCCCGAACGGACCATACAAAGAAGTTGACAAGAGTTTCGAGACCAAATGTCGCTTGAGAAGATCTGCCATTATAGTAAAAGGCACAAGGCTTCTTTATTGGCTGAGGCCTGGTAGAATAAGTTGGTCTCGGGTCAGCATTTTAGGATGACATACAAGTTCGGTCACAACTTATAAAGGTTTCGGTCACAACTTATAAAAGCTTCGGTCACAGTTTACAAAAGTCTCGGTCACATCTTGTAAAAGTCTTAGTCATGCAACATCTAGGTTCATCTCAGATGGATAAAGGAGTTTTAAACAAAGACTCCTAAGACCTCACTACAATTACGTATCTACGAAGGATTCTTTTTCTTCTTAAATTCTCTCCGGATTATTCCATAATAAAGATTCTTGTCAATTATGACTTCTTATATAATAAGAATCCTAAGAGTAAGTTTCATGTAAAAGACACATGATCTTATAAAATCCGGGAGCCGATGCTTAACTTATGGAATCTCTGTGATCCTCGCATGGCGAGATACTTATTTCCAGATTCTGTAAGAATTCTGCCATAATTGGGAGAGGTCGACATCTTTAAAAGGAGACTAACTACAACCAGGTAGGACTACTGAAAAACTTTGGTAAAAGGAACCCTAATTCTCCTAAACTTTTATATAGAAAAACGCCGATTTAAGCATCAGAGGGTTTTCGTTGGACAACTGATTTTTTACCCCCCATAGCTTCAGATTGTAGTTACAAGTTAAGGAAAAAAGTCCGAGGAGGAAGAAGATCATTACTGGTGCACATGATCCACTAAAGGGATTTTTGCTGCATTAACATTTGGCACCATTTGTGGGAAATCTGAATAAAAAGTCAATAACTACCATGAAAGAGGAAAATTATGGTTACATTGCGGACATATGTTACTAGAAATAAGGTAACGACAAAGGGGAACCTGCACGATAATATTATGAAGAAAATACGGTCGTTAATCAAGATATCGGTGATCAACCACCACTAATAGGCGACATGAATCATGATTCTAAAGCTTTATCGCCACACCAGCAACTCCCTCTTCTCCAAGAGATAGCAGAAGTCACTTAGTTGGCCAAGAGATTGGCCGAAAATGAGAAATGACACTTGGAGAAAGGCAAACAAATCCAAGCTTTAGCAGAGGAGGTAACAAAGATGAAGAAGACATTCTAAGTCAAATCCCCAGCAATGGAAACACCCAAACCAGTGGAAGTAGTGAAAAGTAGTATGCCGGACACCTTACGTGCCATGAATCGAGAAATAGGGCGTCAACAAAACGTTACCAGAAAAAGGGAAAGTTTCCGGCTATCCTCTTAAAGAACCCCAAGGCAATAATGACTCCACTAAACCCTTCGACGAGCCCGCATCGATGTTTGAATATTCGTCCAATAACTCAATGGTTATTCATAAGAATGGATTACGTAATGGCCCTAACCAGGAGGATATGAGGATGTTTCTTGATAAAAAAATGTCAAAGAGAAGGTTCGGTATAAAGTTCATCTCGAAAGAAAAGGTCTAGGGAAGACAGTGATCGAGTCAAGAATCTCAAGGCCCGTGTTCGGAAACTAGTAGAGGAGTTGGAGGACCAGAAGCAAAGGGAAAAATAAAGAGGAGACAAGTCTGCTCTCAGGACAAGGTTTTATTATAAGTCCCTATTTTCTAAAAAAATATTGGATCTTGTTCTTCCTAGAAAATTCAAGATGCCCTAGATAAACCCCTTCAAGGGGAAAACTGACCCCTCCCTGCATATAGATTTGTTTAAGGAGATGATGTTAATCTAAGGGTTAGATGAATCCCAGATGTGTTAATTGTTCCCCCTAACCCTTGAAGGGCAAGCGAGAAGATGATTCACTAGTCTGACTCTCGGCAGCATTAGCAGTTTTGGACAGCTGTATGGAGTATTTGTGGATGAATTCAAGGGGGCTACTGTAAACCTTAAGACTCTAAATTCACTATTACTTATGAAGCAGGAAGAAGGAAAGAGCCTTAAGAGTTTCATCAAAAGATACCACGACGAAGTGATGGAGCTGGGGGCTTATCACTATTCTTTAGCCTTAGAAGGTCTCAGGAAGAAGAGACAAATTTCCTCCGAGGTGGAATCGTTCATCGATGAGAGATGACACAAGGATAATAACTCATATACAAGGGGATTGCGTTTTTACTCCCTTGAAAACCCTGCTTTCACAAGTCTAGTATGAAATCAAGAAGTGATGAACTATTCTTATGTAACCTTATCCCCTGAGAACTAAGCCGATAAGAGAAGCCTAGAATAAGTTTTGTGAGTTCTACCAAAACCCTAAACACCTGACAAATGAATGTTTTCATCTCAGAAGCCAGGTGGAAATATTGATATGGAATAATTACTAACAAGATTTAGTAGTTAGAGATGGAGATGGATTTAAAGCTTTAAATCAGGAAATCGAACACGGAAGGGAATGAGAAGAGTGGGTCATGGTGATATCAGGTAAGGCAACGTTGGAAGAAACTCGAACAGGGCCAGGAAAAACTATTCGAAGTATTTGTTGCCAAATTCTCCCTCAGACATTCACATTATGAATGTGCGAGCTGAGAAGAAACAAAAAATAGCATCGATACCCATCATGTTCACAGATGAGGATGAAGTGGGGTTTCGCTACCCACATGATGATACTTTAGTAATAACTTTAACGGTAAAAACAGCTTAAGTCAGCTGAATTTTGGTGAACACAGGAAGCTCGGTTGATTTCATTTTCAATGAAACTTTGGATTCCTTAGGAATCGAGGATCTGAGATTAAAGTTTGCCAAAACCACATTCCATGGTTTTGAAGAATCATGTATTTACCCTATAAGGATAGTCCAACTACCCATCACCATGGAAGAGAAGCTGTACTAGAAGACTACTGTGGTAGAGCTCCAAGTAGTTGATCTCAAGATGCTTTACACTATGATTCTCAGCAGATCCTTTCTAAGAACTAAAAAGGCAATGGAAGTGTACATTATTTGAAGCTAAAATTCCAAGTAAGAGAAGGGATTGAAATTGTCAAGGGAAATAAAAAAGAAGCTCGGTCGTGCTATGTGGTTTCTTTTAAAAGTTCATACTGTCTATCGAAACGCCCATGGAGAGTCTTAGAAGTAAATGACAAAAACTCGCAGAAAGATCTAATCACCAAGAAACTCGGTCAGGAAAAAAAATCATTAGCCTTAAAGTCAGTAGAAGAACTTGAGCCTGTCGGGTTTTCAAGTTGTTAATTGGAAAGACCATAGAAGTATACGTGGATGATATGATCACTAACTCTCTGAAAGCTTAAGACCACCTGAAGCATTTAAAAGAGATTTTCTCTTACCTAAGAAAGCATAATATGAGGCTGAATCCTGAGAAATGTGCTTTTGGAGTTCAGGCTAGAAATTTTTTAGGGTATATGGTCCATGAACGAGGCATCGAAGCAAATCCACAGAAGATCAGTGCTATATTAGACCTGAAATCACCATCCAATCTCAAAGAACTTTAGAGTCTGACGAGAAGACTAGCGATGTTAATTAGGTTCCTGTCTAAAGCTACTGACAAGTGTTTTCCTTTCTTACAGATCATGAGAAAGAGAAAAAAAATCGAGTGTACAAAAGAATGTAAACGCTATTTTTGGGAGTTAGAACAGTATCTCGCATCCCCACTCCACTTAATGAGACCTGAGATTAGAGATACGCTGTACCTTTACCTGGCTGTAAGTGACCATTCAGTAAGCTCAGTTTTAGTGAAGGAAGATGCTAAGAAGATCCATTGTCCCATTTACTGCACCATTAAGGCATTATTGGACACCGAAACGAGATATTCGCCACCCGAGAAGTTAACTCTAGCATTGGTAATTGCAGTTAGAAAGCTTAGACCATACTTTTAAGCTCATTAAGTAATAGTACTATCATACCAACCTCTGAGACAAATTTTGCATTAGCCAAACCTCTCGAGTCGATTGGTGAAGTGGTCTATTGAGCTTAGTGAGTACGACATTGACTACAAACCTAGAAAGGCAATTAAAAGACAGGCTTTGGTGGATTTTGTTGTCGAAAGATTAGTGTTTGAACACCTCTTCATCCATCAAATTGTGGAATGACCTTTTGACTAAGAAGACTCGATTGTCCCAAACAAAGAAGGTTTAATTTAGAGCCTCTTCATTGATGGAGCTTCAAACGCTTTAGAGAGAGGAGTTGGTGTAGTCCTTGGGTTAAATTAGGTTGAGCTCTAAGAATTACAAGTCTCGGCATCCACTATGACTCCCAACTAGTGGCCAGCCAACTAGACGGTTAGTTCCAGGCACGAGAAAGTAATATACAAGCATACTTGGAGAAAGCTAAGCAACTATTAAGAGCATTAAAGACCGTCACAATCAAACAAATTTCGAGAGCTAAAAATTCAAAGGCAGATGACTATCTCAAAACGTCTCAGGGTAATCTCCTTTCGAAACCCAAACACGAGTGATACGGTTCCCAGACGTTAACTTTTACCTTCCTCAAGGTAATATTATCCTCAGCTAGAATAAGTCTTGAGTATAATCTCAGGACGTATAAGAGTAGAAAGGTTCTCGAATGACTATCTCAAAACATCTCAAGGTAATCTTCTCTGGAAGTTTTGACACGGATGACACGGTTCTCAGACATTAGTTTTTTATCGTCCCCGAGTTAAATGTATCATCAGCTTGAATAAGCCCTGAGCACGATCTCAGGACGTACAAGAGCAAAATGGTTATCAAACGACTACATTCGAATGCCTCACAATGATTTCCTTTAAAAGTTTAAGGACTGGACGATTCTTAGACAGCTCACACGATCCAAAGAAAGCTGGTGCACAGGTCTCGAGGATAAAGTTATCCTTTATTTTATTTAAGCTCAGAATTCGAAGTAAATGAAGGATATCTGGTTTCAGATTATGCGAAGCTTAGTTACAGAATCATTTCAAGTTTGAAAGATTAAAGTTAAGGCTAGCAAGCGCTGCAAGCATTATGGATAAAGTCAAAGTGTTAAAGATAGAGGAAGAAGTAAAGTAAAACAAGAGATCCTTACTAAAAATTTTATTAATATGTGAAGTTCGTTACAACAACAAAAAAAAAAACAGAGAGAGAGAAAGTAACTAAACTTCTTCATGATGTTGGTCAGCTAGTTTGTTAGTTTAAGGGTTCGCTGTCTCAGCAGGAAGGGCCTCGAGATTGACCGTAAGAAGAGGGGAAGCCTTTATCTCCTCAACAGTAGAGACCTTCATAGGGTCAGTTGCAAAAATAAGAGGGGGCTTGGCAAAGTGAACGGTAACAAACTCCGTCGGAGGCATGTATATAGTCTTGAAGTTGGGGTGCTCCTCCCCCTCAGGAAGCACCCCATCAGAATTCACTCCTCTTGGGATTGGGGCCTCACGCCCCAAGGCCTGATACAGTTAGCTTAGGTCTAAGTCAGGGTAGTGACCTTGAAGCATCTCACAAGTCAAGTCAATGCTAACATTGACCCGTTCGTGAAGTCGATCCCTCATACTGGCCTCGTCTTCCTTGACTTTGTTGGCTAGAAGTGCGTACATCTTCTTCTCGGTATCCAAGCTTTTTTGTAGCACTTCACACGCCTTATTCATGCTTTGGAGGTGTGCCTGCCCCTTCTTCTTTAAGTTGTCCAGCTCAGACCTCAAAGCCTTCACCATTCTATTAGCCTCAGACTAAGCTGACTTAGCATTAACCACTCTCATTTGAAGCTCCTATCGCCCTTGAGCCATTGTTCTAAGGGTGGATTCGAACTTGTTTCTTTCAGTTGCCAAGCTCTTCTCCACCCTTTCTGCCCTCTTATCAGATCACAATCCTTTTTGTGGGGGCCTGGGGGCTAGTTGAACTTGAGGGCCTAGTTGCCTTTGTAACTCTTAAGGCCTTGATTGAACTCTTTTGAGTGCCTTAGGAGGTTAAGTAGCCCTCCCAACTCTCCACTCCTTGGCCGGTTTTTGCAAGACCTCGTAGGGGTCTGGGGCAAGGTTTTTGGACGCCATCTCACCTACAAGAACTAATAAAGTTAAGCTAAGAGATCATGGTCAGAGCACAAGAATAAAATTTCAAAGGTTACCTTACAGAGTGGCCTTTTCCGAGACTAGTCGATTTTTGGCTATACAAAAATCTACTAGCCTTGAGGCAATTATCTCATCATCCGAGTGTAAGATGCTATGATCAGAAGCTAATGACCTAGCTAGTCTCATCCTCTTTTTGCTACAAAGATTTAATATGGGTTTACCACTCCAAGTAACTGCTTCCCCAAAAAGTCTTGGTACATGAAAATATAGAGTTGAGTTCTAGTCACCTTCAACAAAAACTCATTTTTTCTTCTAGTTTTTGTTGGAGGTAGGGTTACCAGTAATGGAGTTAATCTTGTCGGCACTATTTTAGAGATAAAACCACCCAGGACTTCTTATCGAATTTTTTTTCAATATATACATGTACTTGATTTCCTCAAGTGAAGGGGCAGAATCCGAGATTTGGTGCCATAAAACATACAGACCAGATAGGATTCTCCAACTATTTAGGTTCAGTTGGTAAGGAGGGAGGCCAAAAGAAGCAAGAATTTAGGTAAAGTATTATTGGATAGGTAGTCTAACACCTGTATGAAAAAATTCCTCATTAAAGGCTATCTCACCCTTATGAGGGTAGCTAGGAAGCTCATTTGCCCTTAGAACTCTAAGGTAAACACTCTCAGGAATTCTGTATAACCCAGTGTACACCTCTAAATCTAACTCTATTATGATGGAGACAAATCTATCCACCTCAAAGTATGCTAAGTCTCACTTCACTAAGGTAGGAGAAGTAGTTGAGATGATGGCGTGGCCCTTGCCAAAATCTTTTTCCTCAGAAGTTATTTTCTGTTTCTCATAAAAGAAAAATAATGGATTAAAGGTCATTTTAAGGTCATCAACAACTCAAGAGGGATGATCTAAAGTTCTCTAAACCTAACAAAATGTCTACCAAGTTTCTTAATCGGTCAATTATGTCACAAAATTAACTGCAAAAGAATGAAAGAAAAGAAAAAGGAGACTTACTATTGATGGTCGAAAAACTTGAAGTCGTTAAAGACTCAAAACTGAGTTGCTGTTGCTTTGTTGTTGGTGAAGTTATTTGCAAAGGAAAAATAACGGCGTAAGGGTAAAGAGAAGTGAAAAGGTAAAAGGTGGTGTATTTAAAGGAGTAGAAGAACCCCAACCGCCAATGCATGTTACAGATCAAGGGATAGGATATTGCCACGTCAAGGTAGAAGCTGAGAGGATATGTTTTATTTATGAAAAGGGAACGGTTATCATTTGGGACAGTTAGATCTCTAGGGACCCGAGGCGTTGTAATCCTAGAAGCCAGTCATAATTTGCCACGTGATAAAAGCTAGTGAGTTTTTAGATAAGCATTTAATGGTAGTCAGCAGGCACGTCTTTCCAAAAAAGTATTTTAGTTTTTATTAAAAGTAGTTATTTTTTACTAAAACTAAGGGGCCTGATGTTGAGTATATAGTCCGATACGTCTAAGGTCCATAAGTCTATTGACCTCGAACGGACCATACGAGGAAGCTGACAAGAGTCTTGAGACTAAACGTTGCCCGAGAAGATCTGCCCTGATAGTAAAAGGCACAAAACTTCTTTAGAGGCTGAGGTTTGGTGGAATAAGTTGGTCCCGGGTCTGCATTCTAGGTTGATATACAGGTTTCGGTCACAGCTTATAAAGGTCTCGGTCACAGCTTGTAAAGGTCTCAGTATGCAACATCTGAGTTCATCTCACATGGATAAAGGAGTTTCAAACAAAGACTCCTGATACTTCACTACAATTACGTATCTACGAAAGATTTGTTTTCTTCCTAAATTCTCTCCAGATTATTCCATAATAAGGATTCTTGTCAATTAAGACTTCTTACATAATAAGAATCTTAAGGGTAAGTTTTATGTAGAAGACGCATGATCCTATAAGATTCGGGAGCCAATGCTTAATTTATAGAATCTTTGTAATCCTCGCACAATAAGATATTTATTTCCGGATTCTATAAGAATTCTGCCATAATTGAGAGAGGTCAACATCTGTAAAAAGAGATTAACTACAACCAGGTATGACTACTGAGAAACTTTAGTAAAAAGAACTCTAATTCTCCTAAACTTTTATAAATAAAAACCCTGACTTAAACATCGGAAGGTTTTCGTCTGACAATTGATTTTTTACGCCTATAGCTTCAGATTGTGGTTGCAAGTTAAGGTAAAACGTCTGAAGAAGAATAAGATCATTGCTGGTGCACAGGATCCACAAAAGAAATTTTTGCTGCATCAACAAAACTATCTTCAATATGAAGTAGTTATGATTTAAGAAAATGTCTCTTTTGTTTTTAAGTGATAATTTGATATAATATCAAAACGAGCTAATCTTGTGGTTTTGTCTTCGAATCTTTACCACACAAAATTAATAATAAATTGAATTTATGCGATAAATCTATTAAATAAAGAATATTTTAAAGCGAGGTATTTTTTTTTAAGGAATTGTTTTAATTAACATTAAATTCTAGACTAATTTGTGGAATTGTGAATTAATATCTTCTATTTTGATAGATTAAGTAAGTAATTAAATTATTATTATTTAAATAATCTCCAAGAGCAAGTGCAAGACCCTTAGATTAATAGAATAAAAAAAGAGATACAAGAGCTACCAAAAAAAAAAAAGAGAATAATAGTAATCTATCAATTTTTAATCGTTTAACGTTTAAGTATTACAATATTTATAATTCTTTTGAATTTCTTCAATAAAAATAAACCAATACCAAAGGGTAAAATTCACTTTAAACATTTTAAATTTTACATTGAAGTCAAAATATAATTAACTGACAATTTAATTTATTTTTTATGATCTTTTTCTTTCTTTCTTTATATATATATATATATATATATATATATACACACACATTTGCAGTTTATATTGCTTACAATGTTGTAAGAAAGTCAATTAGTAAAAAAAAAAAAAAAGATTTACATATGAAAATGCATCAATATCAAAAATTCAATTAGGAGAGTATGAATTTAAGGAAAATTTTTGGTTGCATCCAATATCTCAATGCCAAGATTGAACTATTTGTCTAGCCAAATGGGTTATTATACTAAATATAATGAATAATAATAATAATAATAATAATAATGGCCTGATGAATAGAAAATTCTGATTTTTCATGTACTCGATATGACTTTAAAGGTTGATGGCAAATGCAGATAACGATAACGTGATCAAATAATATATATATATATATATATGTAAATTATTTTTTTACACAAATTCTCATATTTATAACTTATTAATACATATTAAATAATTAAAATTAAATCTACCATATATAGTTAATACATAATAATTAATATACATATAAAATATAATTTCAATCATTTAAAGGGATTAATTTAATACATATCTAAAAGATTGTACAAATATTGGGACTCTTGTCTTCATTTCATAACTAAACCATATATCTTCAATATTTTTTCTAATTCGTTGTCATATGCATTGATTAATGTTTGGAAAATAAACCCTCTAGCATAAAACTTGTTCATGTTCCATTGAAAAAGTTAATTTTTCTAGTATTGTTGACAACTAAACAAGTTCACAATATTTGTGTTAAAAAAAAAATTAATCATGCAAGAAAAAATTAGTTTTACAACACTTGGAAGGCTTAAAACCGATTTTGACAACAGTAAGGTATTCTATTGCTCATATTATGGCTTCTTTTCAATCTTTCCTCAGTTTATGGTTCTCCGTTTGTCCGGGCTATCTTTCTTCTATTACGGATCTTCGCGTTCTTCAGATGGTTGGGATACCGGTAAGAAACTGGAAAGCTCCACGGGTCATCCAAGTTCTACGGTTTCCTCCAATCTTCCCTTTCATCAGGGTCAATAAGGATGGTCTCTCTAAAAATAATCCAGGAAAGGGGTGGTTTTTTCCGAGATCATCTCGGCAGTTTCTTAGGGGGCCTTCGCAGTCTATTTGAGTCATCAAACTTCTTTTTTTTTTTTGCGAAGACGTGACTATTGTTTATGCAGCGTATCAACGTGGCAGGAATTTCATTTGGCTGGAAATTGATTCTCTATTTGCCTTTTCTTGCTTGTTGGATCCAGCTTATAAGCATCCTTGGAGAAATCTAAATGAGTAGCTCAACTGTTTCACCAGTATCTCCCAAATGTCCTTGTACTGCACTCACTTATACAGGGAAGGCAACCAGCTGCCGATTCCATGGCCAATCTTGGATTTTTTTGTCCTACTTTCATATGGTTTGATTCTTCGCCTGCGAAATTCAAGAAAATCTCTTCAAAAATCGCTGCATAATTTTGGATTCTCCTACCCACTAGTTGCTTTTGAGGACTGCTTGCTGCTTGTTGCTGCTGCTGTGATGTTGGTTTACTCGTTGCAACTCTCTCTGCTTTTGCTGTTATTGCTGCCAATTTTTTGCTTCTACTACGGAGGTTGGGGTGCAGTTTGGTTGGCTTGCTTCTGCTGCTTTCGATTTAGTTTTGGTTTGCTGCGGTTAACTGTTATTAAAAAACGCCAAACGTGTTTTAGGAAACAAAAATTTTAAATTATTAACTTATTAAAACACTGTAAAATTAAGTTTCTTAAATTTGATTAACTTGACAAGTGATTTAACTTTAATCAATCTAATATTTAAGACTTTAAAAAAAAATTCTTTTATGTTAGAAATTTTGAAGAGTTAAAACTCTAACCACTACCAGTAATCAAAACTCTTAAGAATTTCCCATTAGATTTGAGTTACTAACAATAGAAGTGTTTATCAAAACAATATAGAAAAAGAAAATTTGTTTGCTAAGGAAATTTAATAAATTTTTAAGAAAAATGTAGAAAAGATAAGTTGTAATAAGTTTTTCTTAATTCTAATAATTCTCTCTTATTTTATAGGACAAAGGAGTATAATTTTATAAAATTTAGCGACTATAAACGCGTTTAAAAGAAATTAAATTTTAGAAAATCACTGTTTACAGAATTATTAATTGGTATTGTTCACCGTTTCCGCGGAAAGTTAGAACTAATTCATCTTCCCAGAAAATTTGACAGCTCGAATCCAGTGTGTCGTGGACTTGGCGCTAAGATACTGTTCATTGTTCACTGCTCGACTCGCTACTATTCTAGACATTGTATATACTGTTTACAACCGCTAAAAAACTGGCACAAATTCAATCATTTAACAGGAATGAGACTCATAAAATATGAACCTAATAGTTGATTTCATACGTGAAGCTTGCTCTGTTTTTCTGTTGAGATGGATGTTTTAGAGACTCCCTGGTTCACATAAGGGAGCAGCTTTGGGCTATTGCTGCCTGCAATACTGGTTACGACTTACAGTTAAATTTCCTGTTTATAGCTCTACTACTGTTTCTTATACAGCAAGGCTGGTGTTGTGCTGTTGTTTACTGCAGCTGGTGCTGCTTGGCTGCAGTTTTCAGCCTCTACTACTGTGTTTTGCTGCAAGATTGGTGTTGCTGTTGTTTTCTGCTGATGGGTGCTCTGCGTGCTGGTGCTGCAATTTTCTGCCTCTGCTGGGTGTTTCTGCTGCTACTTTCTTTATGCAGTTAGCTACTGTTGTACTGCTGCTTCTTTTCTGCTGTATGCTTCTGCTGGTGGTTTGTTGCTGCTTGGCTGCAAATTTTCGCTTCTGAGATCCTATCTGCAATTTGCATCTGCAGCTCTCTTGTGAGCTAGGCTTCAGTTTGCCTTGGCTCCTTTTACTTTATTTTACTCTTTTTATGACTTTCCTTTTGGATTTCTCTTTACTTTTCTTATAATAAATCAAAGCCTGGGGATTTTTTCATTAAAAAAAAAGTTTCACATCGTTTCTATATGGTGGATTGCAATTAATTATTTTTATATTTTTTGTGTTTATTTTATCTTTCAATTTTTTATTTTATTTTTATTTTTTTCAAAATACAAAAGAGAGAGATTGAGGTTAAAAATGTGCATGTCTTTTTGCGATTGTATAATAACAAAATTTACTTTCACGTTTAAAATAGTGGTTTTCCAAGTTAAAAAGTTATACATATATAGAAATAACGAGGTATTAGGAAAAGAAAAACTCAGGAGAAAAATGACTAATTTGAAAAAACAAAAAAAGTAAAATAAGATTATTGTCTTCACTTTTATTGATGTAACAAAAATCTTTATGGAAACTCAGTGCACCAATGTCAATCTTTTTTCTCTTGTTTGGATGTTGTCTAACTTGAAATCACAACAAAACCTAAGGGAATAAAAGCCGATAGTCTGACGAAAATCCTTCAATGCTTAAGTTAGGGTTTTACTTTATGATATTCGAGACAAAAACGATGAGACAAAAACTATTTTTTCTAGAAACCAGTTATATGCCTACTCTAGAGTTATTTCATAATGTGTATCTGGTTGTCCTCGATCTCTTTTTTATAGATGTTTTATATTAAGTCTTCCAAAATTAATAAAATTTCATGAAATCTGAAAATCTTACTAAAAATCACAGGAATTCCATTTTATAAGTATCGATTTTTTAGAATTTACGATCTTTCGAGCATTTCTTGCAGAATACGTCTACCAGACCGTGGATTTTTATTATGGAATAAACCTTACTTGCAGAGTATATCTACCAACCTAAAGATCCTTTATAATCCGAAAAGAAATTAAAAAGAGAATGAATTCTTTACAGATACATAATTGCCGAGAGATATCGGAAGTCTTAGTTTGAGACTTCTTCATTCACCTGAGGTCCTTATTATCCTCTTGATAGTGTCTCTTGGATCGAACTGGGTTTCAAGCTCTTCTTTCATTCTTTATAGGACTCTAATTCGGGCCCACAACCTATTGAACTTTACTTATGTCCCAGATTGCATCTCCAACATCATGCTCCCTAGTTTTAGTAAAATAAATAACTGTTTTGACAAAAACTAAAAACTATAATGTGAAAGGACATGCTTATATACCAACTTTAAATGCTTAACTGGGAATTCGCCAACCTCCGTCCATAAAGCAATCTTCAATTGGTTCCTAGGGTCATGTCATTTCAGGCCTTGAAAGATATTCCTAGCCTTCATGATAGTTGCCCCTTTTTGAATTTATTGGATCATTTTCTAACCTTCCATCCAACGTGGCTTCACCTCATCCATTGATCTCTCTTTCGCATCAACGGATGAGGTTTCTCTGCTCTCTTAAATACCATTTCTTTCACTTTTTCACTCCTTTCATCTTTATTCCGTATTGCAGCTTTCTTCTTATTGCAAGCAGCTTTGACAGAAACGAAACTTCATATTTTAAGCAAAAAACTCTCTGCTTAAACTCTCTTTCTTCTTTAATCAAAAACTAGTAATTATTATTCCTTGCAATTTTTTTATTTCTGTCAAATTTTGGTACTCTTAGTTGATTAAGGCGAATTATGAATAGCTTTCAAAGGTTAAAGACCTTAGGTAAATGCTTCATGAGTTGTTTGTTGATGATATGAAGTAGCTCTTCATGTTTTTTTTTTCTATTTTGTGAATAGATATGAATTCTGTTTCAAGTGATAACAAGGCTGCTTCTAGGGTAATCAACTCTGAAGAAGAGTCGCTTGTTGTTTTTACTCTTCCCCCTGTCTTAGAGGCAAGGAGGCACATTACACCTTTTAAAGTAGATTGATTCTTTTCTTCCATTATAGAGTTAGACTTAGGAGTTTATACCTATTATTACCACATTCCTGAGGGAATTTACTTTAGAATTCCTGAGGAGGATGAACTTCCTAGTTGCCCTTATGACGACAAAATTTCGTATAATAAAGAACTACTTCACCTTGAGGTTGACTCCTACTTTAGGACTATTTTACAAGAATCTTTGAGTCTTTTAGTATTATTCTCTACCAACTAAATCTTAATAGTTAGAGAATTTTATCGGGTTTATTTATTTTGTAGAGTCAGATTTTGGATTCCGTTCCATTAATTGAGGAGATTGAGTACATGTACTTCCTAAAGAGGAACCCAATAAATAACCCTAGATGGTACTATCTTTAAACCCAACTTGAGAAACGCAATCTTATAACGGGCAACCCATCCTAAAATAAGGATTGGAAGAATAAGTGGTTCTTTTTTGGTGGTGATTGGAATCTCAACAACAACATCTAGGTACCTAAATTATTTGGGGATGCAATCACCTAAAGTGAGTTGACTAAGCTTAGTGCTTAAATTTTAGAGAGGGTTGAGATGGTCAGGTCTTCGGCATCGAGCCAAATGTTGGCCTAGTTGGCAACATCCGAAAGGGGGGTGAATTGGGTTTTTAAAACTTCAGAATCTTGAAATAGATGCAATACAGTGAAACAAATAAAACAGCAGTAAAGAGAGAAAGACAAACATACTTTATAGTTGTTTGGCAAAGCTTGACATACGTCTACTCTCTCGGATAAGGATCACTACCACCGAAGTTTTACTATCTCTTTGTTTTAGACAAGTCAAGTGAAACTTAATACAACTCCTTCTAAGGTGAATGACAACCATACACTTACTTTTTTACGGGTGAAGAATAACCTACAACAATTTTCTTTATTTCGGGTGAAGATGTGCCCAATACAATATCATAAATGTATTTAGATTTTTAGCTCTCACACTAGAGTAGATATATCAATATGCTCTCAGAAGGAAAAATTCTCTCACAATAAGAATTGAAAATTTTACAGTAGAGAGAGAAAGTCATTATTTTCGTAGATAATGTATCGATCTCATTGTGCAAAAATTGAATCTGAGTCCCGAATATCAGTCCATTTATCTTTACATATCGATCTAGTTCACTTAGTAAATAATTTTCAACTCTCTGAAATTGCAACATATCGATCTCTTAATTTGAGATATCGATCTGGTTTGCTTCGTAAATATTTTGCAACTCTCTAGACATGATATGTATTGATCTCCTTGAACTTGAGTATCGATCTGGTCTACCTTGTAAATATTTTACAACTTTCTAAACAAGATATATATCGGTCTCTTTGAACTCAGGTATCGATCTGGTCTACAATGTAAATATTTTGTAACTCTCTAGGCAAGGCATGTATTGATCTGTTTGAACTTAGGTATCGATTGGTTTACCTTGTAAATATTTTGCAACTCTCTGGATAAGGCATGTATTGATTTCTTTGAACTCAGGTATCGATCTACTTCATGAGTGTTGGTCTATTCTTCAATGGTATCGATCATTTATCTTAATATATCGATCCTTTTGCTTTTGCATATTGATCATGTTGAGTTTTCAAGACACTTTCACACAAATTTATTAAGGATTGATTATAAATATATTTGTACATTAGTTCCTTGATTCTACAACAAGTTTTAGATCATGTGTTAGCTTGACATTTACGATAATACTTAGTCATCATAAAAAATAAACAAATAAATTTATTCAAATCATCAAATATAATACCATCAATCTCCCCATTTTTTGATGAGAACAAAAAATAAAATAAAAAATTAAGTATGTCTTAAAGATGTTTAAAATCAATTGAAGTATATAATTTTCCTTAAGATTAACTAATTTTATTTTAAATGTTAATTTTCATTCTTTCTCCCCCTTAATGATATTCAAGTTAAAATTTCTCCCAATTGTTTATTTTGTCTCTCTTAACCCCTTAAGGTTTGTTGCATGCTCAAGTTAAACTTTAATCAATTAAGGTTTTTCCCTTTTTTGTCAGCAATCAAAGAAGGAAAAAAATGGCAGATATATATATAAATAGAGGAGAAATTAAATCAAGAGATATTAATAGCATCGAAGTTCATATTTCATGGCATTAAATGATAAGTTAATAACATCACAAGTAAAAAAGTAGACATGCCATAAAGACAATCACTGGAGGAACAATTTACAGAGTTCCAAAGACATGGTCATCTGAACTATCGCTATCGACATTTAAGTCGACAGGACAGGAAATGTTAGGCTGGGGGACGTTTGGAGAAGGTCGTGGTTTAAAGAAGGAAGATGTAGGTTCTCGATATGCAGGTGGGGGTGCTTAAGTGGCTGCTCTTGCTAAACTTTGCATGAACCGATGAGTTTCACTGCGAAACTCAAGTCCAAGTTTCCCAAGCCAGATTATGCTTTCTCTACCCCAAGCAAGGTGCTCCTTAATTTTGTGCATCTTTGTGGTGACAATGGTCTTAATATCGGTGAGGCGCTCATCAAAATTAATCATGGTGGTCTCTACTTTTTCTTCCATGCATGTCATCTGTGTTTGCATGTTCTCCAGAAGAACAGTAGTGCAGAAGAGGAAACAGATTGTGATTTAAACAACATTGGAGCTGAAGTAGAAATTGATAGGGTTGCTTCAGGTGCATGTTGAGGTGCAAGTAGCTCGTTTTTTAGTGCAGCCTCATCTCATGATTACTCCTGTGTCATTTGTTGCCCGCGATAATGTAAGTGCTTATACTAGGCTTGAAGTATATATCCTCCATTAGTATCTTGCTCATAGTGCATATGGCGAAGTGTTGTTTTCGATAACATAACAGCAGCTAGTGGCTTAATGGTATCTGTCTTAGCATGGATCTATGATGGATTCTTTCGAATGATTGCTGAGACCATATACCCGTAGTGAAGATGGTTGGCTTTGGATATTGTATTAGATGAATTGGTTTGTTGTCCACCTCTGTCAAATCCAGATTTTTGAAAATTACCTTGCAAGTTTTGAGAGGTTTAAATGCGCTTCTTGGATAAGAAATGCTCCCTACAAATACGTGAGTGAATCGGGACAAAACACTAGCATTAACCTAGAACGAGTGTCCACGAATGTTACTAGTAAACTTAGTCATCCGTACTCTTCCTGAGTGAGGGTCCTTAGCATCCACATTTGAGTAGAAGATTTTGACCAGACTGTTAAAATATTTTCCTCGAAAGCTGAGGTAGTTAATCTATCCGAACTTTTCAAAGGTTTATATATAAAGAAATTAGATTGAGATTAGTAGGTTGAAGTCTATAACACATCCAAGAGCTACTTTTCATTTGAGAACGAAAGAGATGTAACGATCCTCTACCTTACGATTTTGGAAATTAAGGTTTGAGGGAGATGATTTAGATGCCCTAGGTCTCTTTTTGTGTCTCACTTCGGGATTCTTGGTCTTAGGCATTTTCGAGTTAGTTCTTAAAAAAAATTTAGAGATTGAAACAATTTAAATTTTGAAAGTTTCGATGGCAAAGAGGCTAGGGTTATTAGAGAGGATTCTGAGTGGATGAGATATCAATACGTGTAGATTTGAAAGACTTTTAAACGTGAAATCGCATAAAAGTATCGATATAATTGAAGAATGTATTGATCTTTTCTTAGATCTAAAAGATATATCGATCTCGCTTAAAGAGGTTTCGATACTTGTTGCCTTTTTAGGTACGAGTATCGATTCTTACAGTTGAGCGTATCGATATATGTGGATGAAAATATAAACAGATTCATATTTGAAAATTTCTTTTGATGTGCATTAATTTTGGTGGCTGATAATGGGTCTTTCAAAATTTTCGAGTTACACGTGGCTGTTAATTGATTTAAGCTAAAATATTAATTCAAGTTGAGAATGTATCGATACATACTAGAATGGAATTCAAATATCGATACATTTTAGGATTATGTCAATTTCAAATCAGTAGTGTATATAAATATCAATACAATTTCAGTGGTGTATCGATCTATTTTAGGGATATTGATACTTTGTGACTAACGTACCAATCTAACTTCATCCAGAAACGATATTTAGCCAACCTTACACACATATAAACAAACTCAAACAAAATTCAACCAATTTCCATCATTCCTAATTTATTTCAAATTGCACAGAAACGATCCTTATCAATTAGCTTGGTGAAGATGTCAGCTAATTGAAGATTTATATTTACATACTCTAGAAAAACATCTCATTTATTAATATGATCTTTAATGAAATGATGACGGATTTCTATGTGCTTGGTCTTAGAGTGATGAACAAAATTCTTAGTCAAGCTTATGGCACTTGTGTTATCACATAGAATCAGAATTTTACTGAGATCTAATCCATAATCTTGCAACTGATGTTTAATCCATAAAAGTTATGCGCAACAATTACCAACTGAAATATATTCAGCTTCAGTAGTTGAAAAGTATAACCGTGTTTTATTTCTTGCTAAACCAAGATACTAACGCATTTCCTAGGAAGTAATAAGTACAACTTGTACTTTTTCTATCTAATTTAAATCCTCCATAGTCGGCATTTGAATAGCTTTTCAAACTAAACTCACAATTCTTTGGATAGAATAATCCTAAGTTAAGTGTGGCTCTTAAGTACTTGAAAATTCGTTTTACCAATACAAAGTGTGACTAATTAGGATTAGATTGAAACCTGGCACATATACACACTCCATAAAGAATGTTTGATCTAGAGGCGGTCAAATAAAGTAATGATCCTGTCATGCCTCTATATAATTTTTGATCTATGTTCTTTCCTATTTCATCCTTATCTAATGAAGTGGAAGTGCTCATATGAGTTCGAATGGATTTACCTTCTATCATGTCAAATTTTCTTAGCAATTCTTTGATATATTTTGATTGAGAGATGTAAATTTTATCATTTATTTGTTTAATTTAAATCTTAGAAAGAAGTTTAGTTTTTCCATTATGCTCATTTCAAATTCACCTTTCATAAAATTTGAAAATTCAATACACAATGACTCATTTGTGCTTCTAAAAATAATATCAATAACATATATTTGCAGTAACAAAATATCATCATCTTTGGTTTTAATTAAAAGTGTAGTATCAACATTTCTCCTCACAAAGTTATGTTTTAGCAAAAATTTATTAAGTATTTCATATCAAGTTATAGAGTGCCTTGGTGAATTTATATACATGATTTGAAAATTTATAGTTCTCAAAACCGAGAGGTTGCACTACATAGACTTCTTCATTTATAAATCCATTTAAAAATCCACTTTTGACATCTATTTAATAGAGTTTAAAATCTTTATAACAAGCAAATGCTAAGAACACTTTAATGGCTTCTAATCTTGCTACAGGAGCATATGTTTTATCGTAGTCTATTCCTTCATCTTGACTATATCCTTGTACCACTAGTTTAGCCTTATTTCGAGAGATATTCTCATTTTCATCGAGTTTTATTTTCTAAATACCCATTTGGTACTTATAGTTGGATAGTCATTTGGTCTAGATACCAGGGTCCAAACTTTATTTTTTTTAAATTGATTTAATTCCTTTTGCATAATAATTATCCAATTTTCATCATTTAGGGCTTCTTTAACTTGTTTTTACTCGATTTGTGAGACAAATGCTAGGTTTTGAACTTCATCTAGATTTTCATCTATTTCTCTTGTTCTTCTTCTTATTTTAATTCATTGAGAAACATCTTTTGGATGACTAGAAATATATATCCGTGCTTTGGAAAGTTCTTTAGTGATTTTCTCTTCTTCTTCTACAATTTCACTTTCCTTTTCTAAAGGTTTATCATTTAAGTTTAAATTCTTTAAGTTTTCAATAACTTCCAATTCTTTCTCCTTTTCTTTAGCAATCACTTTAGCCAAGTCAGGAACAAATTCATCAAAGGTTATATACACACTTTCTTTCGCGACTTGAGTTTTACTAATGAAAATTATATAGACTTTGCTTTTGGAGAAGTAGTCTAAAAATATTTCTAAATCAAATTTTGACTCAAATTTTTCAAGATTGTCCTTAATGTTAAGGATATAATAATTGCATCAAAATACCTTAAAGTATTTAATATTGGGGTTTCTTTGAAAGATTAGCTCATATGGAGTATTGTTAATATTTTTCTAATTAGAACTCTATTTGTTATGAACAAGCGGTGTTAATAGCCTCAGCCTAAAAGTATTCGAGTAGGTTATATTCACTTAGCATTATTCTACTCATTTCTTGAATGGTTCTATTCTTTCTTTCGACAGCTCCTTTTTGTTGAGGGGTTCTAGGTGTAAAAAAGTTGTGAGAATATCCATTCTCATTGCAAAGGTTTTTAAGTTCTTTGTTTACAAATTCCCCGCCTTGATCACTTCTGATCTTTACAATTTTAAAGCCTATTTCATTTTCAACCCGTTTAAGAATTTATTAAATGCTTCAAATGTATTGTTTTTGCTATCTAAGAAGAATACCCATATGAATCTTGAATAATCATATACAATTACATATGTATAAAGTTTTCCTCCTAAGAATGAAACTCTATTTGGTCCGAAAAGATCTATATGTAATAGTTCTAGAGATCTTGTTGAGGAACCAAGTTTTTATATTTGAATTATGTCTTAACTTGTTTTCCTAATTGACAAGAACTACATATTTTGTCTTTTATGAATTTTAGATTGGGGAGATCTCCCAATGAGCCTTGTTTAGCAAGTTTTCATAAAAGATTCATACTATATTATCCTAGTTTTCTGTGCCATATCCAAGAATCATCACAAAGAGCTTGCAAGCAAATGTCATTCATTTTATTTAGTTTTTGTAGTTCTATGATATACACATCATTATTCTTAGGTGCGTAAAATAACTTATTTGCATGCTCATCTAGTACTTTACATCCATTCTTAAGAAACACAATTTTATATTCATAACCACATAATTGACTAATGCTAAACAAGTTATACTTAAGACCTTTCACATACAAAATATCTTTAATTGAAATTGAGTTGATGTCAATAATACTAATACCTTTCACCTTGCCTTGACTATTGTCTTTAAAGATTATATCTTTTTATTCTTATTTCTTTAGATAGAGAAATAACTTCTTATTTCTTATCATTTGTCTTGAGCAACTAATATCAAGGAACCATTTCTTTTTGTACTTGTTGCTTTTCACATGCCATACCTACAAAAGAGACAAGTTTATTTTGGTACCCAAGTGACTTTTGACCCATAAGTATTAGTTTTATCCTTAAAAGTCTTGGTCATCTTAGCATGAATAATCTCCTTAAGTTGTGTTCCCTTAGGCGCCCACACCATTTTAGGTCCATTATACTTATTTTTCTTATGTAGACATATATTGCTATAATAACCCTTCCTATTGAAATAATAATAATTAATGGATGATACTACTTATTGTTTAGGTTTTACAAAATAGTTGGCATAGATCTTCTATTTGATTCCTTGTTTATGGCCAAGTCCGGCTTTATCAAATACTAGCCTTTGACTACCTAAGAGTTTATCTAAGGTTTTCTTTCCTTGTGTAAATTTTGCTAACAAATTTTTAAGGGTAATTATTTCATCTTTCAAGTTCTTGTTTTCATTTCAATGTGTTACACTCCTTAGTCATACTAGAATTATTTTTATACTCAAGTTTACTAATTTTTAATTTTAATGACTCATTTTTTTAGTGTTGAGGAATTCATTTTCTTTAATTCTTTATGCTTAACATATAATTTCTAAAAATCATCCTTAAGTTCTTCATATAAAACACATAAGTCATTTTCTAGTAAGTCGTAATTATCACTATTTGTGTATGTGTCAGAGTAAGATGAATTTTGGTAAAGGGATTTTACCTCATCCTCTTGCTTTCCCATGAGACAAAAGTTAGCTCACTCATTTTCTGAAGATGAAGTGCTATCTTCACTTAATGAATCATCTCATTTCACCTTTATTTTCTTCTTCTTCTTCTTGTCATTTTTATCATTTTTTAGTGGACATTCGGGTCTTGTATGTCCTGGTTTCTTGCACTCATAGCAAATGATTTCTCGTTCTTTTTCTTTTTCATTACTTCTCTTGAATTTATTTTTTATTGTATGATCTCTTCTTTTCTAATTTCTTCTCTTGTTGAAGTACTTTTTGAATTTCTTGGCTATGAGGAGAAATTTGTCCTCCTCAGATTCTTATTCGCTTTCATTGTCTTCTTCTTCCTTTTTGGTGATCCTTAAGGCTATGTTTCTCTTTTCTTTCTCTTTATCTTTATCATCATTCTGTCTACCTTCTAACTCATATATCATGAGTGATCCTAGAAGGTCTTTAAGTGACAATATCCTTAGATCTTTTGCCTCTCTAATTGCAGTAACTTTGACTTTCTGGCTTCTAGGTAGACTTCTCAAGATCTTAGTGACAACATCTGCATTTGAATAAGATCTACTAAGAGCTTTAAACTAGTTAATAATGTCAGTAAACCGAGTAAACATCTCTTTAATGCTTTCATGTAATTTCATTTTAAACAATTCATAGTCATGAACTAACATACTTATTTTTGAGTCTTTGACTCTACTAGTGCCCTCATATGTGACCTTAAGTATATCCTAAATTGATTTAGCAGTTTCATATCTTGAGATTTTATTAAATTTAGCTCTATCTAAGGCACAATAGAGTACGTTCATAGCTTTTCCACTTAGAATGAATCTATTTTTTTTCCTCAAGTATCCATTCTCTCATTGGTTTTAGTTTTCTCTCTCTAGTCAATACATTCTCTGTTGTGGGTGGAAAGTACCCATCTTCTATAATATTTAATATCTCAAAGTTTAGAGTTGTCAAAAAGATTTGCATCATCTTTTTCAATAGGCATAATCAGTTCCATTGAAGAATTAAGGTATGTTTGTAAATTGTCCCTCAACTACTTATGTAAGGTTGCTACTAGATACCATTTTTGATATACTTCTCAAAGTTGTTAATCCTATTTCACTGAATTAGACTCTAATACCACTTGTTGAATTAGTTGGCAACACCCAAGAGGGTGGTGAATTAGGTTTTTAAAACTTCAGAATCTTGAAATAAATGCAATGCAATGCAACAAATAAAATAATAGCAGAGAGAGAAAGACAAACACAGTTCATAGTGGTTCGGTAAAGTTTAGCCTACGTCCACTCTCTTGGATAAGGATCATCATCACTGAGGTTCTACTATCTCTTTGTTTTAGAAGAGTCAAGTGAAACCCAATACAACTCCTTCTGAGGTGAAGATCAATTGTATACTTACTTTTTCACAGGTGAAAGGTAACCCATAACAATTTTCTTTATTTCGGGTGAAAATGTGCTCAATACATTAAAAGAAATGTATTTAGATTTTTTAGCTCTCATACTAGAGTAGATATACCAATATGCTCTCAGAGAATATTATTTTTGAATGTTTTTTATTTGATCATAATAATAACTCTATATTCTCTTTCATTATTTTTCTTCTATTTATATTTATTCTTTTTGTAAAGACCCTTGTGTTTAACAGCTTGATTTTGCGTATTTAATGTCTGCCATAAATGCTGTAGAAGTTACCGTTGAGCTTAAATTTCAAAAGATGTATTGATCCCTTTTTGCTATGTATTAATCTCTTTGTGCAAAAATTGAATTGAGTCTTGAGTATCGATCTATTTATCTTTACATATCAATTTGGTTCACTTAGTAAATAATTTCTAACTCTCTGGAATTGTAACGTATCGATCTCTTAATTTGAGGTATCGATCTGATTTGCTCTATAAATATTTTGCAACTCTCTGGACATTATATTTATCGATTTCCTTGAACTCAGGTATCGATCTAGTATACCTTGTAAATATTTTACAACTCTCTGAACAAGACATGTATCGATCTCTTTTAACTCAAGTATTGATCTGATCTACCTTGTAAATATTTTGCAAGGAGAAGGCATGTATTGATCTCTTTGAACTTAAGTATCTATCTACTTCATGAGTGTAAGTCTGTTCTTTAGTGATATTGATCATTTATCTTAACGTATCGATCCCTTTACTTTTGCATATCTATATTGTTGAGCTTTCAAGATACTTTCACATAAGTTTGTTAAGGATTGATTATAAGCATATTTGTACATTAGTCCTTTGATTCTACAACAAATTTTTAATCATGTGTTAACTTGACATTTATAATAATACTTAGTCATCATCGAAAACAAACAAATAAATATATTCAAATCATCAATTTGATATCATCGCCAAAGATCTCTCCTTTCTAATGACGACCTAATTTCATCAAGGCTTATGAATTTTTGTGTTTTCAAGGGCCAAATGGCTTTAGAGAAGCTCAAGCTAGTAAACATCTTTTTCTTCTTCTCTCATGTGTTGAATTATGTTATTTGATCTCGGTGTTACCTTTTATTTTGTAGGAGAGATGGCTCCAAAGAAATAAGTGACGAACCCTCTTAAAGTGCTGAGGCAATTGGCCAAGGGTAAGAAGGTTGAGAAAGCCCCCAAACTCTAAAAATTGAAGCCGGTTCTTCTGCCATACTAGGACATCTGCTTCTTCTAATTTCATTGGGCCTTCTAGCTTTAGCAAAATTCCAACTCTTTGCAATAGAGTTATGATCCGAGGTGACCTGTCATCTCCTCTTGCCCCTATGATAGATAAGGGGAAGCGTAAGAGAAAGGTTGATGCAGTGACAAAGGACAATGGGCTGAGGCAAAAGAAGAAGTCTTCTATTCAGAGAGTTGAGGGGGCCATTGTAATGCATCAACTTATTCCAGATAACTTTCCCATAGACAAAAGGGAATTTTTTACCCATTTTCTTTCTTACATTAACCAGCAGGTTCTAAAGATTAGTCTTAAATACTTAGAGGTTCTTACTAGTGCTTCGCCTTTGGGAATTTTGGAGTATATAGTGAGCTAGTTGAGCTGGGTAAGTTGATTCTTATTTTGTATTTGAAAGAAAGAGACTCTTTTTTATTTCTTCTAACGTTTGATCATTTTTATGTTGATTGATTTAGATCCAATATACATAGTGCACCAAGACTCCATTAAGGCTGCTTCCTCGAGGTCGCTGGAGTTTAGTTAGTTGGCCATTAAGGCAAAAAGGCGGAGAAGAGCTTAGCCTTAGAGAAGACCAAGTTTGAAGCTGAGAGGGAAAATGGGCTTAGGAGACGGAAGAACTTCAAGTTAAGATGGTCATTACGAAGTCTTCTTAAGCAGAATCCACCAGAAGGATGAACACCCTTGAATACGACCTGAATAAGTTGAGAAGGGAATGTCAGAGGCTTTGCCGAGAATTTGAGGAAAAGTGTCAAGAGCTGGAACAACTCTTGGAAATTAGGAAGAAGAGATCTATGCTCCTAGCCACCTAGCTTGAAGAGGCCGAGGGGGTGGTTGAAGCCATTGTTGGTGAACGGATCGATGAAAGAATTGACTTAACTTGTGAAATGTTTCAAAGTTGATATCTATATCTGAACTTGACTTGATTATATAAAGCTTTGGGACCTGCACCTCCACCCCTTAGTGAAGACTCTTTGGATAATGACTCATCGGCTGACATCCTCCCTAAAGGGGTCGCTCACCCTAATCTCAAGGTTCTTTCCACTTCTCTTGTTGACCTAATGAAAGTTTCTCCTGTTACTCCAATTGATGTTCCTCTTGTCGAGACGACTAATGCTCCTTCTGCTAAGCTGACTAGTGCTTCTCCTGCTAAGTCGACTGGTGCTCTTTCATATTTGAACTGAGTTGAATTAATAGCACAAAATTTGTGTTATTAAAATCAATTTTCTAATTTTCACATCTTAGAGAGGATTTCTTCGAGCAGGAACCATATTGGCTGTTGGTATGACTTTGCTTTAAGGTTTTAATAGACCTTGGATATTATTGCCTTAACTTGAATTCATAGACCATAATCATTTGGGAACCATTCACCCCTTTGAGTCATAATTTTACCCTTAGGACTTGTTTAGGCTCTTAATATTATTACCTCTAGGTGTAAAGTGAGCACAGTCATCCAATAACCATTTCGCTCTAATACATTTTGAGGTTATGCTCAGAGTTTATTCGAGTTATGGATGATATTACCTTAATGTGCCGATATGATATAATCCACTGAGAACCACTCATTTCTTATTTACTTTCTAACTTGGCTTTTGATATAACCGGAGTGGGTGGGTAATATTACCTTAATGTAGAAGTTTAAATAGTGTCAGTTAAAAATCATTCTACCCTTATACGTCTTGAGGTCGTACTTAAGGCTTATTCGAGCTGTAAATGTAAGAAATGATCATTTAGGAACCATTTCACTCTTATATATGTCGAGTTCGTACTCAGGGCTTATTCTAGCTATAGATAATATATGCCCTAAGATGACTTGAGAAGTTAACCATTTGAGAGCTGCTGCGCTCTTATACGTCTTGAGACCGGGCTTGGGGTTTATTGGAGTTGTAGATAATATTGTTCCAAGATGGACGTAAAATTTAATCATCCATGAACCATTTCATTTTTGTATGTCCTGAGGTCAGCCTCAGGACTTATTTGAACTATAGATAATATTACTCTAAGATGACTGTAGAATTTAGCTATTTAGAAACCATTTTTACTTTTGTACGTCCTGAGGTCGGCCTTAGGGCTTATTCGACCCATAAATAATATTATCCCAGACCTTTCGATTCTTTTACTCCTTGCCTTGAAGGTTACCTATTGATCAGTGTATCCTTGTTATTAGAAATCTTTTACTAATGAAAAGTAACAAATTTATTTATTTCTTAGGCAAAAGATTTTACAAATCTCTGATCATTTACTAAAGGTAATACAATTTAAATTGTTCGGCATTACATGGTTTCTTAACCTTACTTCCATTTGGAGATTCTAACTTGTATATTCCTGGCCTCAAAATCTGGGTGACATTATATGACATTTCCCAATTAACCCTGAGAATACCTTTTCCTAGTACTCTGGTGTTCAAGGTAAATTGTCTCAAGATTCAGTATTCAACTTGGAAAGTGTTGTGTTGAACGTGCTTATTGTAATACCTGACTACTTTTTGTTGGTAAGCCACTGCCCTTATCATTACTTGATCTATTTTTTCTTCAAGCAGATCTAACTCTAAGCGCATATTCTAGTTATTACTCGCCTAATCGTAGCTGTCGATCCGGAGGGTTAGTATATCGACTTTGATGGGAATTACTACCTTACATCCAAAGGTCAGGCTATATGGGGTCTCGTCAATGGCAACCTTTGGAGTGATCCTGTAGCCCAAAGAACCTTAGAAGCTTATCAATCTAAGTACCCTTGTACTCGATAAGTTACATTTTTAGCCTTTTTTTGATTACTTTATTTCTAGCTTTCACTTGCCTATTGGCTTTTGAATGGGCAGGCAATACGAACCTGAGGTTGATTGAAAAATCTGCACAGAATTATTTAAAATTTGAGTTATCAAATTATTTTTCATTATCTACGATCAGCATATGGGGTATCTCGAATTGATAAATAATGTTCTACTTGACAAATGCTGTGACTTTCTTCTCGGTGATGGCGGCTAACGGCTCAGCTTCTACCCATTTGGTGAAGTAATCAATGGTCTCTATGGCATATTTTAAGTTGGCTTGATCGAGGGCATAGAGCTAATGAGATCTAATCTCCATTGAAAAATGGCCAAGGACTTGTTAGGGACTTGTCAGGGACGTTAGTTTCTTAAGTGGCTGTCTTGGAATATTGTCATATACTTGACATTTATGACAAGTTTTCACCACTTGAACCACGTCTTTTGAGAATGTTGGCCAGTAATATCCTTGCCTTAGGATTTTATGTGTCATGGAACAAGTTTTCCCATGTCCATCGTATGCTCCACGATGGATTTCACTAGAATCCATACTGGCTCTTCAAGTATGGGACATTTGAGATATGGGATGTTGAAGCCTCATTTATATAATTCTCAGTCAATAATGGTATATATTGTCGACTTGTTTTTGACCCTTCTCGTTTCATTCTTGTCGTCTAGGAGTTATCCTTCTTGAATATAAGATTTTATTTCTTTCATTCAGCTACGGTGAGAGTTGATCTGTAATACGGAGGGTCGGTCGTTGTTGTTGACATTAGTGCTTTTCTGCTCCTGGACTTTTATTAAAATTAAGGTTTGGAGTATTCCCTTTAAAGGTAGAGGCTAGTTTTGCGAGAATATCTGCCTTAGAATTTTTAGACCTTGGGATTTATTTTATCGTGACAGTCTTTAAGGTAGTTAGGAGTTGTTTAGCTTTCTCTAAGTAAGCTTGCATGTTATTTTCATAAGCTTGGAACTGTCTGTCAATTTGGTTGGCTATTAGTTAAGAATCACAGTGAATGTCCAAGCTTGTGATTCCCATAGCTTGAGCTAAATTAATCCCTGCAATCAGAGCTTTATACTCTGCCTCATTATTTATAACCTTGAAGTTGAATTTTAATGAGTGTGTTACCTCGACTCTATCTGAGCTTATAAGGACAACTTTAGCTCCTCCCCCTTGTACATTTGAAGCTTCATCGATAAAGAGACTCTAGATCGACTTGGCTAAGCTTAGGAGAGACAGATTCCCTTATTCCCGACCTACAAGGTCTTTCGTAATTTGATGGACGAGGAGATGTTCGGATGTTATCATTTTTGCTACGAAATCTATCAAGGCTTATCATTTTATTGTCTTCTTGGGTTTGTAGCTGATGTCATATTCGCTAAGCTCGATCGACCATTTCACTAACCTACCCGATAGGTTGGGTTGATGGAGAATTTGTCTCAAAGGTTGGTTTGTTAATACTATCACCTAATAGGCTTAGAAGTATAGCCGCAGTTTCCTTACCGCTACTACCAGTGCTAGTGCCAGCTTCTCAGATGGAGAGTATTTTGATTCAATGTCTGATAATGCCTTGCTGATGTAGTAGATAGAACGATGAATCTTTTCTGAATCCTCTTTTACCAAAACTTAGTTTACAGAATGGTCGCTCATTACAAGGTAAATGTACAACACATCTCTAATTTCAGAGCTTGTTAGGTGTGGTGGCAATGCGAGGTATTGTTTTAGCTCTAGGAAATTGTTCTTACATTTTTTAGTCCACTCAATCTTTTTTCATTTTTTCATGATCTAAAAAAATGGAAAACATTTGTAGTTACCTTAGATAGGAACCTGCTTAATGCTGCTAATCGTCTGGTCAAACTTTCTAGTTCCTTGAAGGTGGATGAGGATTTAAGATCCAATATAATCTTGATCTTCTATGGATTGGTTTCAATGCCATGTTCACTAACCATATATCCCAAGAACTTTCCAGCCTAGACTCCAAACGCATGCTTCTTGGGATTCAGCTTTATATTGTATTTTCTCATATAGGAGAATGTTTTTTTAGGTGATTTGGGTGATCTCGAGTCTTTAATAATTTAGTGTTCATGTCATTGACGTAGACTTCTATAGTTGTTCCAATAAAGGGTCTAAAAACCCAATTGACTAGTCTCTGGAATGTAGCCCTTGCATTCTTCAGCTCAAAAGACATTATTCTGTAACAGTATAAACCTTAGTTAATAATGAATGCAGTTTTCTCTTAATCTAGCTCATACATCCTGATCTGATTATATCCCGAGAACGTATCCATGAAGCTTAGCAATTCATGTCTTGCTGTTGAATCTACCAGTTAATCAATTTTTGGGAGTGAAAAGCTATTTTTATAGTAGGCTTTGTTCAGATCTGTGAAATTTACATACATCCTTCACTTCTCGTTGGCTTTCTTGACCATAACTACATTTGACACTCACTCTGAATAATACACTTCTCTAATAAAATGGGTTTACATCAATTTTTCAAACTCGACATGTATTGTCTCTCTTTGTTTGGTGTTAAACGATCACCTCTTCTATTTTACAAGCTTATACTGGGGGTTGATTACAAGCCGACTGGAAATTATTCGAGGGTCAATCTCGTTATATCTTCATGCATTCATGCGACCACATCCATATGTTGTCTTAGAATATCCTTAAGTATCACTTTTTGTTCTTATAGGAGATGAGAACCAAATTTGATTATTTTCTGGGGAGTTTTTCAATTCAAAACAATAGATTCTAGTTCTTCTACTAGCTCCAACGTTGGTGATGCGTTATTTTGTTTGGCCTTTTTATTTAAATTTTTTAGTACTTATTCATGTTGCAGGTTCTCGCTATTAACTTTAAGGATTTCTCCCCAAGGTCGCTTCAATAGGCAATACGAGCTTTCTGAAGAGGTTGCGAGCATGATCGTGCTTCTTTCAAACTTCCTTTGATGACGTCGATACTTCTCATGCCCTAAAATTTAGCTTTAGGTAATGAATGCTTTCTGCTACTTTTGTAACCTTAAGGAAGGATTTTCCGAGAATCATGGTATAAGACATTTTGAGATTGACTACTTAGAATTCAACCATCGTAGTCTTTTGTACAATTTTTCTCCTATACTGATAGACAATTGTATTATTCCCAACGGGTATATGCATGATTCTTTGAAGCCATGAAAAGCAGTTTCGGCGGGCCTCAATCTCAAATCTTTAATTCCTAAGGAGTCTAAGGTTTCTTTAAAGATGATATCAGCCGAACCCCATGTATCTACCAATATTCAACTAACCTAAGCTAATCTTATTGCCAATGTTATTACTAAAACGTCTTCATGCAAGCAATGTACTCTCACCTCATCTTCATATGTGAACATAATCAGTACTAAGACGATCTTTTACTTTTTCTTGACTTTTACATTCATAATGTAAATATCTGAGGCTGAATTTGGCAGTAAATATCTTAAATAGTTCTTTATTGCCCTATTCGAATTTCCTGCTAATGTAATTCTACCAGAGATTACCATGGTATGATCTTCATATGCTATCTCATATATAGCCCTTTGATCTGAAATGTCGAACCCTTCCTCACTGTTTGTTATGAAATTTGGGAAATAATTATTTCGGATAAGTACCTTAACCTGATTTTTAAGGTTGAAACACTCATCTGTTAGGTGTCCAGCGCTATGGTAAAATTCGTAAAATTTACTTTTTGCATTCCCACTTCGCTTTGTTTTTATAGGACAAGGATCCATTAATATGGTTTTTCGTCTTTTGATTTCTTGTAGAATTTGCGAAAGAGAGACGTTCAAGAGAGTGAAGATTCTTTCTTCTTGGACTTGGGCTACTCTTCTTATGTCAAGTCTTCTTGGCGAATGCTGTCCCTTCATTGGGAAATCATCTTTTCTATTACTAGTTCTTTTTGGTCGGGTATCTGACTACCTTTTCTATGGGTATCTTAAAAATTCCTTCTGTCATCCCGCCTCCTTCTCGGCTCCGTCTTTTGGTTTCGTATCTCACCGCGGGGTGATGGTCCCAACACCTTTTTTTTCTTTAAGCTTGAGGGTGACTTAATCTTCAACTTGGACCTCAGTCATCATCGAAAACACACGATTACACATTATGATATCATCAATTTCATATTATTAGCATGATATCATTAAGTAGACCTCTTCTGAGACCTTTCAATGCTAAAAAGTGATGATAAGTCTCTAATTCCATTACTTCGTCATAGTATCTCTTATCAAAGCTCCTGAGACTTTCTCCTTCCCCTTGCTTCATGAGCAGTAACGAACTAGGGGCTTTAATGCTAATAGTCGCCCCTCTGAACTTGTTATGAATACTTCGTATAACTGTTCGAGGCTATGGATACTGCCAAAAGTTAAAGTGGTGAACCACTTTCTTACTTATCCTTTTAATGTCAATGGGAACAAGCGGCACATTTAAGATTCATCAAGCCTTTAGATCAACATCGTCTTTTTGTAAAAATTCATATGTAAGGATGAGTTAGTTTTTTCCATAAAATGATTTATCTGAGGCATCTTGAACTTTTTAGGAAGAACAAGACTTATGATTTTTCGAGAAAATGGGAATTTATAATGCAATCCTAAACGAGGTGTTGGCTTATTATCACTTCCCTATCCTTGTCTTTTCTGATCCTTTAATTCCCCCATCAACTTTCTGACGTAAGCTTTTAGATTGTCAACCCTGTTGTTGCGTTTCCTAAGCCTCCTTCCTTGAGTTAAACTTTGTTAAAAACCTTTTCTCTTCTTTTGTTGTTTTTGATTAAAAAAATGTTCTCATGTCTTTTGGACCAAAAGTTTTCTCTGACCCTCGTTTGTGAACGATTGTCGAATTTTCTGGGGAATATTAGGATTCTAATCTGGGCTCTCTGATAAACCTGAAAGCAGTATCTTTCTCTTGTAACTCTCCAAATTGATAGTTTTCATTTTTCCTTTTTCCACGGTTATGTATCTCCTTTTAGTAATATTTTGTCGGAGATTGGTTTCGTGATTCTTGGTATACGGAACACTTGGAACGCTACTTTCCACGGTCTCTATTGGTATAGTTGTTCCCAGCTCATGAGAATTGGCTTGAAACATTCTTTTCATATTTGCAACTTACTCAGCCAACGTTTGGATCTATCTATCTTTTTCTGCATGTTGTTTTTCGTTGTTGGTCAGCCTCTTAACCAACCACACAGTTTCTGTGACTCCTGGATTAGAGAGATTTTAATGCGAAAATAAAGCCTCTAAATAGTGATTTGCGCCTTCCAAGAGTGGCGATTGATTTTCATCGTTTTAGTTAACCATCACTATCTCCTCAAGAGGATTATCTTAAAGGTTTCCCCTTGTCGTTGTTCAGTTTCGAGTTGCATAAGTTCGCGTGGTCGCCATGGTTTTCCTTTTAGTTGCAGCTATTCTTGACTTTTTATTTAGAATTCTCATAATGGGCGCCAGATGTTGATGCAGAAAAAATCTTTCTGAGGACTCAGTATACCATCGTCTATCTTCTTTCTCTTGCTTGGATGTTGTCTAACCTGAAATTACAACGAAACTTAAGAGGGTAAAAGTCGATAGTCCGGTGAAAATTCTCTGATACTTAAGTTATGGTTTTGCTTTATGATATTCGAGAAAAAAACGACGAGACAATGATTATCTTTTCCATAAACTACTTATATGCCTAGTTTGGAGTTATTTCATAATGCATACCTAGTTATCCTCTATCCTTTTTTTTTTTTTTATAGATGTTGTTTTATATTAAATCTCCCAAATTTAGTAGAATTTTATAAAACATAGAAATAATGATCCCAGTCGTATTTAGATTCCAAAAATCACGAGAATTTCACTTTATAAGCATTGATTTTCATAAATTTGCAAGATTTCGAGCCTTTTTTGTAAATACCTTTCTCAGGCAGTGAATCCTTATTATAGAATAAGCCCTACTTGCAGAGTACATCTACTAAAATAAGGATTCTTCATAATTTAGAGAAAATTTGAAAAAAAAAATAAATTCTTTACAGATACGTAACTGCGAAGAAGTCTCGAAAGTCCTGGTTTGAGACTTCTTCATTTACTTGAAATGAGCTCAGAATATATTGTATTTCTGAGACTTCTAAGTTGCTCTCGAGACCTTCACAAGTGGGGGAAGTCTATGAATTGACACCCGAACCCAAGGCCTTTTATATCTGATCTCAAAATGTCTCGACCCTCACTATATATGAGGTCCTTATTATCCCCTTAATAATATCTCTTGAATTGAACATGGCTTCAAACTCTTCTTTTATTCTTCATGGGACTCTAATTCAGACTCACAGCCTATTGAACTTTACTTATGTCCTAGACTATATTCTCAATAATTCTTTATGTAACTTTAGGCAAAGTGAATTTGTTTTAATAGCTCTATTTGACTATTTATTTTTAAAATGTGATTGTTAAATTAAATTAAAATTAAAATTTGAAATTAATTTATAATTATATATTAATTAAAATAATATTTAGTGCAATTTACAGATAATTTTAAATATTTTAATAAAATCTTTTAGAAAGTGTAAAAAAAAAAGTACTCTCATCCTAACCAACACTAAGTTGGATGGGAGCAAGAAGGTGAGGGTGGGTGGAAAATCCAAGGTATCTTTTTTAGCTTTCAATTTGGGTTCAAGACTGAATCAAAGCTAGCTCTGAATATATACCATATATGGTGCAGCAGCAGAGCAGCCTCGGCAAGAGACAAATTATGCAGTAATTGTCCTCACCCTATCTCTCATTCTCATCGATCATTAAGACAGGCCATGCATGTTCTATAACTGGCACAACACACGAGTTTTAAGTTGTCAAGTACAGCACAAACAATCAACACACCAATATGCAATTAACATATACTCTGTTGCTGACGTTGCTGCTGAACCTGCATGCTATATATTGTGTTTTTAGCATCGTAGCTCATATACAGCATGGATCACCTCTGGTTAACCAAAAGTAAAGATAAATAGGAGTGGAAGTGTGGAACTGCCCATAGTGGCAGCAAGAAGAAGAGTGAATAGAACAACTACTTTAAATTCTTTAATATACTGGTTGGTTGTCTTCTCAAATGAGTTGGTAAGGCTTCTAATTCTTAGGGACCATTGCATATAATTTTCTAATAATTTTATACAAATTAATAGTTAAATGTTCATTATAAATTATGAAAGTTTAGTTGGTAGATAAACTTTATCCAGAGAAAGCTGATTAAATGATTGAAACACCGCTGGAAAGGAAGTGAAACCCGCTACCTACTTCTTTGTATGAGGAAAAAAAATAATATCATATAACATATGAGTCCCTAACCTTTTATATATTTATATATATATATGCTAAGAATATAATTTATCCACTTATAAAAATAGGCCCCTATCTCATATTAAAATAACCTAATTACCCTTATAATATTCAGTTTTAGCCATCCTAAAATTAAGGACAGCTATAATTTTTAATTTTTAATTTATTTTCATTGTTTGAAGTACTCTTATTTTGTTTTAAATAATTTATTTTATTTCTCTCATAATATAACTGTTAAAAAAATTTACTTAACCAACAAATGTCTATTTATAAAAGTTGTAATAGTGCAAGATCTACTTCAAAATGTTCTAATAAAAATATATATATCAAATGGACCATTAATACTTAAGAATATTTTAGTCATTTTAATACGGATTACGAACTTATTTGTTGTAAATGAACAAACTCGTCTAATTTGTAGAAATATGAAAAATTAAGGACTCGAATAATAATATTACTACCAAAAAAATAAAACCGGCCTCCCTACTCTGCTCCCTTTACAACCTATACATGTCCATATATACACTACACAGTTTCCATGCTCCTTCTCCATGTCCTCTATAAAACCACAATTTTATCAGAAATTATTTCCCTCAAATACAGTAACATGCTTTACTACATACATTGATGATTAATTGGAAGACAGTAATGGGACGACGGAAAATGTGGTGGGTGGTGGTGCCATGCACTATGAGCAGCGGCAGCAGCAGGAAGAGTTTGAGGACGGAATCTATGAAGAACATTGAAGAAATTCTAAAGACAAAGCTTGCAACAATCAAAGAAGAAGAGCCTTCTGCTGTAGCTGCTGCTGCTG